>JAVGWX010000014.1:26025302-26260302 GCA_036924085.1 Ariolimax columbianus
AACAGTTTATCCCTCAAATAACTTCCTCTATTTCCCTCATACATATGGTCGCCCCTCGTCATCAAATACTTTTTCCCTCAAATAACCCCCTCTATTTCCCTCATTAACTTGTTGGTCTATATCATGACTTCAGGTTATCACCGATTTAATCCATTACCAGGGCTGGAGAACGTAACTCCGTTCCACATAATTGACTCACCTGAAGATTTACGTTCTACTTTCATATGTTATAACGATAGAGAACTACATGTGCGTGTCTCTCTATTGTCTTTTTGTTAAACACATAGTGTTATACCACATACAAAACCAATCCCTGCAGTACCTAGCACTGCGTAAACACACGTAAAATCTTGTATACAGTCTTGCGCTAGGAGGCCATCTCTAGTTGTCGCGTTGTCCATCGTATGCAACCATACGAGAAGCAAGAACAAATAATCTTAACGTTTTACAGAACTAATTCATATTATTATGATGTATTTGTTCCAGAACTAATTCATATTATTATGATGTATTTGTTCCAGAACTAATTCATATTATTATGATGTATTTGTTCCAGAACTAATTCATATTATTATGATGTATTTATTCCAGAACTAATTCACGTTATTATGATGTATTTGTTCCAGAACTAATTCATATTATTATGATGTATTTGTTCCAGAACTAATTCACGTTATTATGATGTATTTGTTCCAGAACTAATTCATATCATTATGATCTATTTGTTCCAGAACTAATTCACATTTAGACTTACGGACACATGTGTTCCTGTCACTTGAACTGATTTGATATCCATTGCTACACTTGC
Organism: Ariolimax columbianus; assembly: GCA_036924085.1. Lineage (NCBI taxonomy): Eukaryota > Metazoa > Mollusca > Gastropoda > Stylommatophora > Arionidae > Ariolimax > Ariolimax columbianus. Next base: position 26,026,111 of record JAVGWX010000014.1, read on the forward strand.
ACTGGTAACCACCATCCGTGTTTTCACATTCTTGGTTACATGGTCTACTGGTCACGCATTCATCCACATCTGAAACGTATTGAACAATGTTTTGATAACGTATTGAACAATGTAATCTCAAGGCAATATAATCATGCTCCGACTTACGTAGGTTTATCGTTCTTTATTTATTTACGTTCTTACATACAACAAAATATATCAATATACAAACAAATAAAAAGGTTTAAGGGCTCTCAAAGACAACAACAATAGTAACAAGTGTCGTTCGATAACCTACTGTGGAGTAGTAACGCAATACATACTAAAGAATAAATATTACTGTCATATCTAACATTATATCTGTAAGGAAGTCATTAGGTAGCCATTTTTAGTCATATCTGACGAAAGGTTGATGTGACCTTGGAGTAGCAGCTCTCCGCTGAGTTTTTGGTTTTGGTTTTCCTAGTGGCGTTGTCTTTTTACTTCTATGTGTTGCATGAGTTTATGTTTGCTCAGACTGACGTGATTGTTCAAACTGCATCTCCATTTGGATCGGTCTACTGCTACGTTTTACCAAGAAGTCAGATCTAAATACGGTACTTGAACGTCCCGCTTATATGCAGTTTTAAATCTCAGCTGTGGTCGGCCAGCTGTGGCCGGTCAGCTGTGGTCAGCCAGCTGTGGTCGGTCAGCTGTGGCCGGTCAGCTGTGGTCGGCCAGCTGTTCTTTTACCACACGCCAGATGCCCTTAGAGAACATCTTTTAAGATCCGACCGTTTTCCATGACCAAGCCATTGCAGTCTTCGCTGTCAAAGGTGGGTGTACATACTTGAAAGACAGGGGCAAGAATGAGCTTCTACTTGTGTCAGCTTGTTTCTCCATGAGACGAAAAAGATGGATCTCAGACTTTGAAGGTGTCGGTGTTCAGTATTTGCTCTTGTTTGGCATTGGTTGTCCACGTTTCAGTACCATAGATGAGCGTACTGACGGCACACGAATTGTAGACCATTGCCCTTGTCTTGACTGTAAGTTTCGGGTTTTCCCAGAGATGTGTCATGAGTTAAGAAAACATAGCGGCAGCTTTGGCATTAAGATTACCTATTTCGCGATCTATAGAGAAGTTACCATTGATGAGGGACCCAGGTAACTGAACAGGTCTACAGTTGCCAGTTAGCAGTTGTCGATAGTGTGGTATGTGCGTCTTGTCCCGGCACATTTGTTTTATTCGGGCTTGTTGTAATATTATTTTAAAGAGTATTGAGTATGGGGCTAGCAGCCTCATTTGATTTGTAATCCGCTGTTATGAATACACATGAACGTGATTTTCTTAAATCAGATGTAGCTGTGGGCCTTTACTTTATTGGAATTGGAAAGGAGAAAATGTATTGTTTTGATAGCAGCATCATCATCCAACAATCCATTCCAGACGTTGAGACTTAGCCTGGAATATGAGATTTGTTGGTAGTGCAGTCAACCAACTTTTGCTACGTTTGCTGTTCTACACTTGAGTAGTTCTCAGGATATTAAATAGTGCCTTATGTCTTTTCTGGCATATCCCAGCAGATGGCTGTGGAAGGTAGTGATTATACCTGGTCATCGCAACACGTTATAAACCTTTGCCACTGAAATCATGGAGCAAAAACCGAATGGATTTATAATTCTAGAAAGCTCACTTTTTGTAAACCCAATGCTGTGTTGGACCTATACTCCACCGTCTTGAGTGTAATGGTGCATAATAATGATGAATATCATATAGACACATATAATAACAGATATGTGGGGATCTACTATCGAAAGACAATACGATAAATTATGCAAAACACTATAACTATTAAAACCATTGTCATTACTATTGTTGAGGTCTTCAGACTGGATATATAAAGATGGGGACTACAATTGCATTATCACTGCAATCGATACACGGTGTGCAGACACAGTATTTATTTTACTTTAGAGAGAAAATAATATATGCCTTATTAGAGCATATGTTATTCAAGGAAAACGGCAGGATCAGTCGAAACGTACTGACAAAAATCCCACCTCAAATCACGATCTGGATAAATATATAGATCAAGATCCCAACTCACATCAGAGTGATGAGAAACATGCTGACCAAGATCCCACCTCACGTCAGAGTCACGAGAAACATGCAGACCAAGATCCCACCTCACGTCAGGGTAAGGAAAGACACACTGACAATGATTTCACTCCAGGTCCTTTGAACATGATGTGCACTGTAGTCTGTCTAACACAATTTACATTGACGCTGTGATCTCCACAGAAGTGGTTCCACTGAGAAGTCTCATGTTGCAGTACAGACAAGAGGACCTAGGTCTAGATTTTTCATTATGCAAGTTATACCAATATCCATTGTAACCAGCTACGAAAAAGAAAAGTCATCCAGAGTGAAAAACTGGCCCGCTGTAGCTTCCGAAGTATCAGTTGATGGACATTAAATATTCAATGGAATAAACGAATGAAAGAACAAAATGCTTACCTTTACACTTTCCAAGAACGCTTTGGTATCCGGCAGGACATTGTACTTCCCTCACTGAAATAGAAACAACGATAATTACATCTCCTTCTTCTTCTTCTTCTTCTTCTTCTTCTTCTTCTTCTTCTTCTTCTTCATCTCCTTCTTCTTCTCCTTCTTCTTCTTCTTCTTCTTCTTCTTCATCTCCTTCTTCTTCTTCTTCTTCTTCTTCATCTCCTTCTTCTTCTTCTTCTTCTTCTTCATCTCCTTCTTCTTCTTCTTCTTCTTCTTCTTCTTCTTCTTCTACTTCTTCTTCTTCTACTTCTTCATCTTCTTCTTCTTCTTCTTCTTCTTCTTCTTCTTCTACTTCTTATTCTTCTTCTTTGCTGGTTTTTCATAACTAGGACATGAATCACACTAACAAAGGCAACAGTCAGCTAGAGGTTCTGGATATTTTCATAGTTTCTCGTGGCAGGAAGAAGGCTTCTATCAAATGCCAGTCCTATCACGGGTGTATCATGGTTAATAGGCATTCAGGGGACCAATACCACCGCTGCTAAAACCAGAGTTTCCATCATTAATGTGTACTAGATATGGTTTATCAATCTATTGGGCCCTATACATGATCTGAAGATTATCGCTTGGTATCGTTTAGTCAGTTGTCGATAAGCGTCAGCTGTTATGTTACTATGCTCTGTTTCCCATGTCTATCGAAGAGTGGACTCCAGCTTTGTTATACTTATAACAATATTGTAATATTCGCAAAATATGTACAGCAGGATCCAGAACATACGACCATCAGTAACACATTCGATAGGTTTTAAAAGAAATAATATAATAAAAATGAGTCAAATGTAATATATATATTATATATAGCATTTTTGATGTGTAATTTTCAAATTACGACAGAAGAAACACCCAATTTATTATGCTCCGATGAAGGGAAAACATAACAAATTCAATTTCACAATTGCGGCAAATTTTATTCATAGTATAACGAACTCACGACTGGCGATCTATGTCTGCTTTCAGCTCTTGTATTGCAGTAATCCCGATAAGACCAGTACAGGAACGCCCTGTCATTCGGCGTGGACACAGAAACAGGCAAACTATACTGAATTGCGGGATCCTGTGGGTATCAGTACTCCCGCTGCCATAGCTATTAGTGTTATAAGAAAAGACACGCTACTCTATGCAGCTTGTGAAGCTTTGATGGTATGGTTGCTACCGGGGGTCAAACCGATGTATACGCCCCAAAGTAGAACATGTTGCTAGCTGCGCTAGCACCACAGCTCTTCGTGTCATAAGGACAGACGGGCTTCACCTCGAGAACCAAGCAGAGAGTACAAGTTGCTACTTGACGTAAACTCACACAGATTGGGACTAAAATCAGTGGTACAAACCTAATTGGCCACGGTAGCTGTGGATAGAACGATTATAGACGCCTTGGGCGATTCAGGGGACAATATGTTGGATAAGTGTAGAGAAAAGAAGTTCCGTCTAGATATTGTCATCTGGAATGGGGTTTTAGAAACTTTATTATACTTATGGTAAGCTTGTTTATGAGACATAATGCTTTTCATCTACTTACAGGTATCCAATTATAGCTGGGTCGACACGAGGGAGCGATTACAGAAGCCGACCTAGGTACCTTTGCTGTGAATAGCGATATGATTAACGAACTGTATTCGTCGTTGTGGTACATATAGATTGAGTGTTTTCATTTGTGTTGTTCTTGTCCCGACTGAAGGTATTTTGAACTCAACGTTCATGTTTTTTGTTCCATGCTTGCTCATGTTAAATACTTTTGTTTTATGATTTCCAATAGAGCCACATCTTCCACAAGCAGACGATATTCTGTACTATACAAACATTGCTTACCCACACAGTTGTTGGGGTCACGTGGGTCAACTGACCAGCCAGGGATGCAGCTGCAAGCGACGCCCAATAACTGATTTGTACAGACTTGTGTGCATGGGTTGCGAATGGTACAGCCTGAAAAACATCGTTTGTAAGTTTGAGAATTACTAGAATCAAGTAGGGCTAGGTTATCTTATTGTGTACTGATGTAGAGTGGGGGGAGGGGGTGGATAAAAGGTGATGGAGAGGGGGAAGGTGAACAGGAGAGAGAGGGGAGGGAGAGAGAGGTAGCTAGAGGGGTAGAGAGAAAGAGGGAGGGAGAGCGAGGTAGCTAGAGGGGTATAGAGAGAGAAGGAGGAAGAGAGACCGAGAAGGAGAGAGAGAGAGGGATATAAAGAGAGGGGAAGGAGAGAGATGGATAGTGGAATGAGAGAGATAGAGAGAGGGGGAGAGAGAGAAAGAGGAGGGAGAGAGAGGGTGGGAGAAGGAAATAAATAGAGGAGAGGGAGGAGAGAGTGAGGAGAGAGATAGAGATATATGTGGAGGGAGAGAGGGAGAGGGTAGGGGTAGAGACAGAGATAGGAGGAGGTAGAGAAGACAGATAGGGAAAGAAAGAGAGTGATGTGATGAGGGAGAGAAACATAAAGAGGGGGAAGAAAAGATACAGAGATGATGGAGGGAGACAAAGAGGAGAGAGAGAGCCGGAGAGAAGAGTGAGGCATAGAAAGGGAGACGGAGGATGGAGAGATATAGGGAGAAGGGGAGGGAGAAAGAGAAGGGATAGAGAGGAGGTAGGGAGACAGATAGGGATAGCTAGGGGAGAGACAGTGAGATGTAGTAGGTGGGAGAGGGAGTGGAGGAAGGTAAAGGCAGAGAGGGAGATGGGAAAGGAGAGAGATAAGGTTGAAGGTTAACCTTTGACAGTTCCCAGCATGCATGTAAACAATCGTGTGGGTTGTATTTACATTGCCCCGTCTCCTAGATTAACTGATATTCAATGCAAAGTATCGCAACTACAAGGCAGTAGACGGTTTGGGATAACGTCTCTCTTCTTCGCGTTGAGGCGACGTTCTTCTTCTTCTTCTTCGAACGCAGTCAGACAGTAACCATTATTTTTTCGAAAAAAGCGACGGTCATCCTGAGGCTGTCGACACTGCCATAGAGCTTGTCTTGCAGTTCCACTGGTGATGGCCACATCTGCTCACTCTGATCCTCGTATGTCGGGCAGTTCTGCAGCAAATGTTCAGCGATCATTTTACCGGTACCGCACGGGCATTCGTCGGTACCACCTATCTTCAATTTGTTGAATAGGTGGTACCTCAGTCTATTGTGGCCAATGCGAAGTCTGAAGACAACGACCTGCTCTCTTCTGTTCAACAGGTAGTAGGCATCGTTTTTGGTGTAACCAGTATGTTCGGTTTCCCATTTGATCATGTATCTGGCTTTAATAACCCGTTTTGACTCTTCGTACGTCATACTGGTATCTGTTTGTGGTAGTCTTGCACCTTCTTTTGCCAGTCTGTCTGCCTCCTCGTTGCCTTGGATGATGCAGTGTGATGGGACCCACTGTACCACTACCCTTTTTGGTGCGGACTGCTGGCACAGTTTGCAGAGTGCTGCTCTTAAGTCATTAAGCTCAGTGTTTTTCTGGCTTTTCAGCGCTGTGACTACGGCCAGAGCATATCTGTAAGCAGGACTGTATGGCTTTCATTTTCTTTATGTGTCACCATTTCTTCCACTGCCGCCCTCAGTGGAGGCGGCGTTCAAGTTTAATCTAGCCGGGTTGCCTTTGGTCTCCTCTGCTTGCATTGTTCATAGTAGTATCATTGTCTACATGACAATAGGATGACCCACAAGCTGACAATCCATATTTACGTGAAGCATCTTGTTATCAAATGAGACCCTCACTAGACGATATCGAACCATTTTACAACATCCAGGTGTGTAAACTTTGAGAATGACGCGGATTGACCAATATGACTTTAGTTGCGTTACTGTGGAATACAGTGACACAATAGTTCGTCCATTTTGCGTGATTTCTTTGTGACAACAGTTGTAATGACAAGCATTATATTGTATTATAAGCACTTGGAAAAATATATTGATCAGACAACAGAAAACATGTACACCAGATAGTAGAAAACATATAACACATAAAATAGAAAATATGTACACTAGACAATGAAAGACATTAACACTATACAACAAAAAACAAACATATACACGAGACAACAGACAATTTAGGACATGCACCAGACATAAGACAACGTATGCACCAGCCAATATAATACATGCACCAAACAATATAAAACATGCACCAGACAATATAATACATGCAACTGACAATATAATACGTGCAACAGACATTATAAGACATGCACCAGACAATATAATGTATGCACCAAACAATATTAAACATGCATCAGACAATATAAAACATGCAACAGACAATATAACACGCGCAATAGACAATATAAGACATGTACCAGACAACATAAAACGTTTGAACCAGACAATTTAAGACATGCACCAGACAATACACATCGTATGCACTAGACAAAATAAGACATGCACCCCACAATATAAGACATGCACCAGACAACATAAAACATGCATCAGGCAAAATAATACGTGCACCAGACAACATAAAACATGCATCCTGCAAAATAATACATGCACCAGACAATATAAGACATGCAACAGGCAAAATAATACATGCACTAGACAACATAATACATACAACAGACAATATAATACCTGTATAAGGCAATGTAGGACATGCACCAGACATTATAAGACACGCACCAAACAATATCAGACATGCATCAGACAATATAAGACATGCACCAGACAATATCAGACATGCACTAGACTATATAATACATGCATCAGACAATATAGGACATCCACCAGACAATATAAGTCATGCAACATACAATATACGACATGCACCAGACTATATAATACATGCACCAGACAATATAGTACATGCACAAGACTATATAATACTTGCACCAATAATATAAGACACGCATCAGACAATATTATACATGTGCTGCAGACAATTATAATCATATCTCATCAGGTAACATGTGCTGCAGACAATTATAATCATATCTCATCAGATAACATGTGCTGCAGACAATTATAATCATATCTCATCAGGTAACATGTGCTGCAGACAATTATAATCATAGCTCATCAGGTAACATGTGCTGCAGACAATTATAATCATATCTCATCAGGTAACATGTGCTGCAGACAATTATAATCATATCTCATCAGGTAACATGTGCTGCAGACAATTATAATCTTATCTCATCAGGTAACATGTGCTGCAGACAATTATAATCATATCTCATCAGGTAACATGTGCTGCAGACAATTATAATCATATCTCATCATGTAACATGTGCTGCAGACAATTATAATCATATCTCATCAGGTAACATGTGCTGCAGACAATTATAATCATATCTCATCAGGTAACATGTGCTGCAGACAATTATAATCATATCTCATCAGGTAACATGTGCTGCAGACAATTATAATCATATCTCATCATGTAACATGTGCTGCAGACAATTATAATCATATCTCATCAGGTAACATGTGCTGCAGACAATTATAATCATATCTCATCAGGTAACATGTAATGCAGACAATTATAATCATATCTCATCAGGTAACATGTGCTGCAGACAATTATAACCACATCTCATCAGGTAACATGTGCTGCAGACAATTATAATCATATCTCATCAGGTAACATGTGCTGCAGATAATTATAATCATATCTCATCAGGTAACATGTGCTGCAGACAATTATAATCATATTTCATCAGGTAACATGTGCTGCAGACAATTATAATCATATCTCATCAGGTAACATGTGCTGCAGACAATTATAATCATATCTCATCGGGTAACATGTGCTGCAGACAATTATAATCATATCTCATCAGGTAACATGTGCTGCAGACAATTATAATCATATCTCATCAGGTAACATGTGCTGCAGACAATTATAATCATATCTCATCAGGTAACATGTGCTTTACAGAATGTTGCTTCCATCACATCCCTTATGAAAGAAACTCAATTTCTTGAAAAATCTCCAGCGAAGGCCAACCATGCCATGTGATTCTCTTCCTTGGAGGTATAGGTAACTGTCCATGTTTCTCAGCCGTATGCTGCCAATGGAAAAACACTGTTTCTCAAAATTGTCAACTTTATTATTGTGTTGGTATTCTACCATACTTTCCAGGGGTTGTGCAGCTTCTGCACTGTCATTATATATATATATATATATATATATATATGCTCACACACTCAAACACACACACATACACACACACACACCCACACACATACGCATTCTTACCAAAAACAGGGATCCCGTTGGTGCCTGTCACCAGGACAGAGAGTAAGAACAACACGATTTCCTGCATTATTTTCTTGGTTTTTGAGAATCTGGACAGGAAAATGTAGACATAAAACTGTTTAGACATTGTTACTTGTTTCTCTTATAAAATGATATGTTGATGTGATATTTGTATTTGTTTTGTGGTTTATAGTTCTAAATGATGGTGTAGGCAGTCTCTTGCCCAGTACATCTTTCTCTGACTTCACTAAGTCATGAGTCTTCGCCAGGGGGGAATATATATTATTTTGTGCCTAATCACAACTTATTGATTCTATGGATGGGGATGACAGAGAAATGCCCAACCCTCCTTAGTCGCCTTTTCCAAAATGTCGAGCTGGTGCTGGTGTTATTATTCGTTGTTCCCTATTCATGCTCAGGTAACACACAGATGAATCAGTTCAGTTCATCCCGTAACCCATCAGGTCGTTTAGGCACACTTGAAGACACCCCGAAAATCCCACGCCATTTTTCTATGTCTGTCGCCACCTGTCGTATCTCACCGGGACTAGCGCTTGACCACTCAGTGATGCTGTCCACCCATCACTTCCTTGGACGTCCTCGCCCTCTCTTTCCTGGTACAGAATCAAAGAGTATCCAGTTGATCATTCCGTTGGACCTCGCGACGTGCCCGTACCAGGCCATCTTTCGTCTTTTGATTACAAAGCATTATAAAAAGGTAAACTAGCTCTTATGACGAACCGTTGGTACATAATACTATTATTCGTTTAATTGAAATTGCCTTTTTCTTTTAACATGATGTTCGTATGTCCAGCTGTACATAAAGGATATGTAATATGAAACATCAATATACACCTGTTCCTGCTCTTATATAAAACTGTCATCTGAATCGTGTCTGTGTTTCTTCCATTCTTCTAAAATATTAAATACTGAAAACTTGCTAGTCCAATTAGAACAGAAATAAACCAAGCAATTGTTGATCCCTGGTCAGGAAAAGGATTCTAGGAATTGTTTATGACTTGCTCATACACTACACTTTATATACTGTTACGTAAGCTACCACGTATCCTTGTCTTGGTGTCTTGTGTTCTCTATCTCTCTCTCTATCTCTCTCTCTATCTCTCTCCTTTATCTTTACCCGGTATTTGTTCCACCTCTTCATTTATTGATCCCTTATCATTATAATTTTCGTATCTGCATATCATGAATCCTTATATAAGTATTTGTGTCGGTATGTATGTGTATATATATAAGTATGTATACACATATATATATATATATATATATATATATATATATATATAAATATATACATGTATATATATATTTCATTCAGGTCCGTTACCTTGAAATGGTTCGCATGTCTCAATGATCACAGGAACTAAGTCAATGGAAGTGAAAGCTTCCAGAAGGGTCACCCAAGTTGGATAGGACATGGGAGAGAGAATAGACTAAATACGGATAACTCACTTACAGTATCTTCTTCTTCTTCTTCGTACGCTGTCAGACGACAACTTGAATTTGTTCGAAGAAACCAGCTGTCATCCTGAGGCTGTCGACACTGCCATAGAGCTTGCCTAGTGTTGGCACTGGTGATGGCCACATGTGCTTTCTCTGGTCCTCTTATGTCGGACAGTTTTGCAGCAGATGTTCAGCGGTCATTTTCCCTGTACCACATTGGCATTCGTCAGTGCCACCAATCTTCAGTTTATTGAATAGATGGTACCTCAGTCTGTTGTGGCCTGTGCGGAGTCTGAAGACCACGACCTGCTCTCTTCTGTGTTCAACTGGTAATATGCATCATTTTTTGTGTAGCCAGTATGCTCTGTTTTCCATTTGGCCATGTATCTGTCCCTAATAAACCTTTTGGACTCTTCGTAGGTCACACTAGAATCTGGTTGTGGTAGTCTTGCACCTTTTTTTTGCCAGTCTGTCTGCCTCCTCGTTGCCTTGAATGTTACAGTGGGATGGAACCCACTGTACCACTACTCTTTTTGGTGCGGACTGCTGGCATAGTTTACAGAGTACTGCTCTTAAATCAATAAATTCAGTATTTTTCTGGCTTTTTAGTGCTGTTAACCACGGACAAGGCATCTGTAAACAACTTATAGTATAATAGGTTAGGTTACGGCCGAACACAAGAATCTATAATAACAAATTGTCGTTTACGAAAACATTGATAAAATGCAAAAGCAAACGGCCTTGAGAAAGGAAAGGGACTTCGGAAACGAGAAGAATGACGCAGGGGAGTGAACTCCGCTAGTAAGTTCCACATCTGTCTGCCCGTCTGAATACCAAGAATAAAACAAATATAGCGACATAGAATGTTAGAACAATGTACCAGGCAGGTTAAACAGCCCAGATAGCTAACGAGATGAGCAATTACAGATTGGCAGTGCTAGGACTGTGCGAAACAAGATGGACACAATCAGGAACAATGAATAAGGAACAATACAAGGAAATATATTGACAAGCTAGCACAGGAGGTAGAAGAGGCAGCAGAGAGAGGAAATATGAGAGATCTCATACTCATTAACAAAGAAAATGGCAAATATTTATATATAGACACACATCAATCAAAAATAGAGAAGGCAGGCTATTGACATCATCTGAAGAACAACAACAACGATAGGTTGAGTATTTCAAAGAAAGTCTAAACAGACCTCCACCACAAAAAACACCAAACATCCTACCAGCAGAGAAGACCCTGAACTTGAAAGGCAACCCACCAAGTAAGATAGAAATCCAAACGGTTATTTCCAAATTCAAGAAAGCTACAGGACCAGATGGAAAAGTAGCAAAAGCCATAATGGCAGATATAGATACGGCCACTGATACATAGCATTGCTTACTTAAGACGATACGGGAAAAGGAGTGATTGCCAGAGGATGGAAAGAAGTACATCTGATTAAACTGCCTAAGAGGGGGGGGGAGCTGGCAGATTGCCGCACTTATAGGGGAATTACATTGATGTCGGTGCTAGGCAAGATATTCAACATAATCATCTTGGTCAGATTACAAATTTAAGTAGACAAAACGCTCAGAGAGGAACCGGCAGTATTTCGCCAGGGAAGATCATGCACAGATCATATAGCTATGCTACGCATCATAGTAGAACAAAGCATTGAATTTAAATCATCCTTATAAGCAATATTTATAGACAATGAAAAAAATATTTAACAGTGTGGATCGAAATACTCTATGGTGACTGTTGAAACACAATGGGGTACACAACCCTCATCCAGAATATGTACAAAGTAGATATAAATATGTTCAGTTAGTAGAGTGATACATAAAGGAGTACTGACTGAGAGCTTTGGGTTGCAAACAAGGGTGAGACATGGATGACTCCTCTCGCCTTTCCTGTACTTGTTGGCTGCTATAGATTGAATAATGAAGACATCAATCGAAGGCAATAAAACGGGTATTCAATAGACACTATTGTCACAATTGGAAGACCTGGACTATGCAGAGGATCTGGTAATTTGGACACACAGTCATAGTCAGATGCAAGAGATCTTGTTAGGGCGAAAGAACAATAGGCCAACCTGGTACTGAATATCAACCTGAAGAAAACCAAGCTCCTTAAACTCAACACTAACAGCAAAGAACTAATCATGCTGAAGGGAGAGCAGTTAGAGGAAGTGGATACCTTGACCTATTTAGGCAGCACAATAGACACATCAGGAGGTACAGATACAGATGTAAGGATCAGAACTGGAAAGGTACGAGGGGCATTCTTGACACTAAACAATGTATGGAGATCCAGAGATGTCAAGATTTACACCAACATTATAATATTCTACGTAAGTGTCAAGTCGGTGTGGCTGTATGGAGGGGAGACATGGAGAACGACCAAGGTCATACAACAAAGACTCCAGTCCTTCGTTAACAGATGTCTACGAAGGATGATGGGCATAAAGTTGCAGAACGTGGTGAGGAATGAAGACTTGTGGGAAAGGAGCCAACAACAGCCATTGGAACAACAAATTAAACGAAGAAAATGGAGCTGGATAGGACATAAACTGCGGAAGACACAGTCTAACATAATCAGGCTCTTACGTGGAATTATCAGGAGAACAGAATGAAAGGTAGACCCAACATACGAGCAGACCAGAATGTGAGAAGGAGCTAACATTAAATAATGACACCCGGAGAGAGGCAGAAAAATCAGTCCAGAACCGTGTAGCTGGCGAGATGTTGCCGGTGGCCTATGCTCCGATGGGAGCGACGAACATTGATCGAAATATATATATATATGTATTATGTATTAAAAATAACATCAAGTAACCCATAGCATTACTGGCGTAGGGGTGTGAGATGTTAGCGATCTCTCATTTCGTAGGCTCGGCTATATGAGGGCGGTAGCCATCTCCACTCCCTCGTCGCTTTTACTTCCCGGACTGCACCGGTACTCATTTAAGGCTGAGTTGACCCGGGTGCCGTTGCGGTCTGAAAAAAAACATTTCCGCCTCAACTGGAGAATTAACAGAGGACCCCTCAGATTAGAAGCCAGAGTGCTAACCACTGCGCTACGCATTATATATATATATATATATATATGTGTGTGTGTGTATGTGTCTAGATGTATAATTATGTTTTTTTGGCACATACTCATTATATTCAGATTTCATGCTTGTTTTACCCTTTCCTAAGTTATGCGACGAGATTCACACATGAATGACCATCATTAGCTCTTTCCATCTTGTCAGACGATAATAATTGTTCTTTACAAAAAAAATTTGCAACTACAGTCCATGACTGTAATAAATATGACTTGTGAGATCAATTCGGGCTGAGAAACGACTTTCACAGTGTGTGCAAGGAAAGTTAGGTTCGTTTGCTGCATCGCATGGCGAGGCGTGTCTTCTCAAACTCCGAGTCTTTAGCCTATCAGCAGTCAGTATCTCCTGTGTCTTCTCAAACTCCGAGTCTTTAGCTTATCAGCAGTCAGTATCTCCTGTGTCTTCTCAAACTCCGAGTCTTTAGCCTATCAGCAGTCAGTATCTCCTGTGTCTTCTCAAACTCCGAGTCTTTAGCCTATCAGCAGTCAGTATCTCCTGTGTCTTCTCAAACTCCGAGTCTTTAGCTTATCAGCAGTCAGTATCTCCTGTGTTATCTCAAACTCCGAGTCTTTAGCCTATCAGCAGTCAGTATCTCCTGTGTCTTCTCAAACTCCGAGTCTTTAGCCTATCAGCAGTCAGTATCTCCTGTCTCTTCTCAAACTCCGAGTCTTTAGCCTATCAGCAGTCAGTATCTCCTGTGTCTTCTCAAACTCCGAGTCCTTAGCCTATCAGCAGTCAGTATCTCCTGTGTCTGTCCTTCATGCTTAATCCTGCCCTTCCATGTAACACAATCGATGGCGTCCTGTTCCCGTGATTCCAAATCGATTCCTGCGTCATTCATATCCTGCTTGCATACATCCTTGTTCCGAAGTAGTGGCCAGGCCTGAGACCGTTTCCCCAACTGTAATTCTCCATAGAGAAGATATTTTGGTATTCTGCCATCACCCATCCTCCAAATGTGTCCCATCCCTTGGAGGCTTCCATGAATAATGACTTTGATGTGTCTGTTACAGTCATGCCCACTCTCTTGCTAAACAAGGATGTAGTATCCCATTTGAGTTGATTTCATGTCAGTAGTGTTTTCATTTGTTCTTTGTCCTTAATGAAGGCCTTATGATCGTATTTTGAATTATGCTTCGTTTCTGTCCCTGCGTCATACCTTTAATGTTTTCACATGTCTGTTACGGCCTTTTTGACCCAACACTTCACTGTGACACCGGCATATAGACCAGATACCGGACGAATGATCAGCTGATTCCACCCAGCCGCCTACATTCCCTCACAAATGTTATAGAGGCATCTATTATAGATCTCTTCTCTGCCGGCGGCTGCGCAATTAACGCGTTCTCAGAACAGGATATGCAAGCAGCCATGAACGAGTTCTCAACTACGTGCACTAACTTTGGTCTTACGGTCGTCACCAATAAAACGGAGATAATTTGTCTACTTGCGCCCGGGGAGCCCTACCTCGAGGCAAACGTCATTATACATGACCATCGCCTAAAGGGAGTTGGTAGCTTTCCCTACCTTGGTAGTACCCTTAGCAGGGAAGGAAAGATTGTCTGAGGTCCACAAACATGGAGACTGCTGCTTTCGAAAGACTACGAGAAAACGTTTGGGAACGGCAAAGAATCAATGTTGCCACCAAGATAAGTGTATATGGTGCTGTTATGCTAACTATCTTTCTGTACTCAGGCGAAACATGGACAGTCTAAAGCTGACATGTCAAGAAACTTAATAATGTCCATGTAAACTGTCTCCACAGACTGCTCAGTATCGAATGGCAGGACAGAGTTCCCAACGTTGTAGTCCTCAGCAGTGCGAAACTCTCTGGCATCCTTACAGAGAATCTACATAAGATGGATAGGACATGCTGTTCGCGTGTCAGATGAGCACATCCCTAAACAACTGTTGTACGGTGAGCTAAGGACAGGACAGCGATCGCAGGGAGGGGACACAAGAAACTATATTAAGACACTAAAAGTTTCTTTGAATAGTTTCTCGATCTATGTTGCTGCTTTGGAGATGCTTGCTCCGAATTGCTCAGCCTGGTGCACTGGCATCAAACATGGTGCTTGCGCCGCTGAGCAGAGAACTATTACGGAGACGCAGGAAAAGCGAGCTGCAGAAATGGAAAGACTGCAGGACTGCCCTATTTCAAATTATGTTCACGTGTGCTCTACGTGCGGTAGACATTGTCACGTTCGGATCGGACGGTACAATCATATGCAGTCACATCTGAATAAACCTGTCTGAAGCTGTCGCCATCTTTGCTTGCGATGGACAACTAACGGACTGCTTCCATATACACATTTCATATTAATCGTGTCTGAATTTCATTCATTCTTCTAAAATATAGAATACTGAATATTTAATATCTGTCCAAAAATTAAAATAAACAAATGAATTGTGGATTCGGCGTCAGGATAAGAATACAAATATACGTTTCTGTCTTACTGCATATAATTTGTCAAATCAAAACGGTGCACACAAATACACCAATAAGTGGAGATCAGTCATTGCAGGATTCCGTTTCAATAGAGAACAAGAAGGATTATTTCACGTAATTAAGACTTCATGAATTAAAAAAGCTAGAAATTATTAAAATGACAACAGAGTTGAATGTACATAGAAACAAGTTCACTCACCCGTTGCACTGAAGAGTAAACGATATTGGTCAATCGACAGGGCAATTATATACTCAGTTTGTGTGGGGCATTCGTCCCTTAAGTCAATCTGCATGCGTCGTATTATCTTATGAATATCTAACGAATCCTGCCAGATCTGCGGGTAACCATTTGGCCTAAATTTCACCGTCCGTTTTTCACGTTGCCACATGTTGGAGCACAATTATCAAAACTTCAACGCGTTCTCAAACACGCGGCCCTCTATGCCCTTTCATTACACTTTTAATGCAGGTGGCCATATAACTGGGACTTTATTGACTGAAATTAATTTTAATGATTTCCTTATGGAAATAGAATACTGTTAATGTGTTCTATCTATTTCTATTTGCATGCTGCTCCGTCTTCTTGAGTATTCCTTTTAGATTTTATTTGCCCTATTCACTTCGTCCTCCACCTCTTTTCTGCAGGTGTTCAATTGCCTCCCTATTTGTCTGTGCTCTATGGAATTCCAACTAGATTACAAGATTTCGTTCAGATGGTTGGGTATCACACACAACACCTCAGCTTCCTCTCGCCGATCTCCGCCTGTGGTATTTCTTATGGTGGTTTGAGCCATAGTCATGTGCTTGTTATTACCTTTGATTTAGTGTTCATGATTCCCTTGTGTACAGATCAATACCAGACTTAACTACCATATCCGATTCGGTTGGGGAGGAGTGGTAAAGTGGTTAGTTACATGGCTCACAACCCAAAATTAAGGAGTTTGGAATCTCTTTGGTAAGTAATCCCATAGCAAAAAATATATAGTGAAGTCGGATATTGTGGTCAATTAGGTGCAACACATAGAACACCATACACTAAATTTGGAAAAAAGGAACATACAAATAAATAATTTCTTCAATGTTTGACATATCTCGAGCTCCCAATTCCCCTTTTCGTTTTAAAATGGTTCTTTGAGCTCAGACAAAACATGTAAAGTAAAGTAAAGTAACCCGTAGCATTACTGCTGTAGGGGTGTGGGGTTTTAGCGATCTCACATTTCAAAGGCTCGGCTAAATGAGGGCGGTAGCCATCTCTTCTCCCTCGCCGTTTTTACTTCCCAGACTGAACCGGTACTCTTTTAATGGCTAGGTCGACTCGGGAGCCGTTGCGGTTTGAAAAAACATTTCCGCCTCAACCGAGGACCACTCAGATGCGAAGCCAGCTGCTCGCTAACAACTGCTCTACGTGGCTCTAACTAAGCCTATACATCAACATCATTAGTAGATATGGTAACTAAATATACTATGTAAGTATCAGAAAAACATCTACTCTGTAAGGTGTGTATCAGAACTACATCTACTCTGTAAGGTGTGTATCAGAACTACATCTACTCTGTAAGGTGTGTATTAGAACTAAATCTGCTTTGTAAGGTCGTTATAGGAACTAAATATACTCTGTAAGGGTTTTATCAGAACTAAATCTACTCTGTACGGTGGACATTAGAACTAAATCTACTCTGTAAGGTCTACATCAGAACGAAATCTACTCTGTAAGGTGTGTACCAAGACTCAATCTACTCTGCAATGTGGATATGTGATTAAATCTTCTTCGTGAAGTCGGTATGAGAACTAAATCTACTGTGTAAGGTCGACATCAGAACTAAATCTACTAGGTGAGATGCGTATTATAACTAAATCTACTCTTTATGGTCAACATCAGAACTAAATCTACTCTTTAAGGTGTGTATCGGAACTAAATCTACTTTTTAGGGTGTGTATCGGAACTAAATCTCTCTATAAGGTGTCTATCAGAACTAAATCCACATAATAAGGTGTGTATTACACTAAATCTACACTGTAAGATCGACAACATAACAAAAACTACTATATAAGTTGTGTTTCATAACTAAATGTACTCTTTAACGTGTTAATAAGAATTAAATCTATTCTATAAGGTATACGTTGCCTATCAGAACAAAATATACCATATAAGTTGTGTTTCATAACTAAATCTACCATGTAATGTGTGTATCATCACTAAATCTCTGTAAGATCGACAACATAACTAAATCTAGACCAAAAGGTCCCATAATCAAAAAGATTGCTGTGTGCTGCTACTTTCGAACCTACTCTTCTTCTTCTTCGTACGCAGTCAGACATCAACCTTTATTTTTTCGAAAAAGCAGCGGTCATCCTGAGGCTGTCGACACTGCCATAGAGCTTGTCTAGTGTTGCCACTGGTGATGGCCACATCTGCTCTCTCTGATCCTCGTATGTCGGGCAGTTTTGCAGCAAATGCTCAGCGGTCACTTTCCCGAGCATTCGTCAGTGCCACCTATCTTCAATTTGTTAAATAGGTTGTACTTAAGTCTATTGTGGCCAGTGCGAAGTCTGAAGACCACGACCTGCACTCTTCTGTTCAACTGGTAATAGGCATCGTTTTTTGTATATCCAGTATGTTCGGTTTCCCATTTGGTCATGTATCTAGCTCTAATAAGCCGTTTTGACTTTGCGTATGTCATACTAGTATCTGGTTGTGGTAGTCTTGCACCTTCTTTTGCCAGTCTGTCTGCCTCCTCATTGCCTTGGATGTTGCAGTGGGATGGAACCCACTGCACCACTACCCTTTTTGGTGCTGACTGCTGGCAATGTTGACAGAGTAATGCTCTTAGATCATTAAGTTCAGTGTTTTTCTGGCTTTTTAGCGCTGTGACTACGGCCAAGGCATCGGTAAGAAGGACTATATGGCTTTCATTCCTTTTACCTGTCACCATTTCTTCCACTGCCGCCCTCAGTGCCTCTGCCTCCGCTCTGAAATTGCTTGTGTATTTTCCAGTAGCGAATGACAGTGTTATTTTTCTGCCATTTGGTAGGTTCAGAAATGCTCCTGCTCCTCCGTTCTGTGTTGTGTTTGTTGCAGAACCGTCGGTGTATGCATGGGTCCAGTCCATGCTTGGGTAGTTTTCCGTTATGTAGCTCAGGGTAGTATCTCTTCTTTCTTTTTCAGTCTGGCAGTTTTTGTTTCCAATACCTGGTATATTTCTACCACTTCTGGAAATATATGCTGCCTCCAGGTGGGTTTTCGTACAGTAGGGATGGGCTTTGGTGTTGTTAGTACGTTCATGGGGCCTTCGTGCATCTTTGCTTTGGCTATTTCTGCAAAGTTTCTCCGCTTTAAGTTCCCATTTCCCAAATCGTTTAGTCTCTGGTGCATTGGATGGTCAGTCAGTCTTCTGAGTTTCTCTGATTGCAGCTGGGCTCTGCAGTCTCTTCTGTCGGTCATGGATTGCAGTTTTGTAATCTTTTCAAGTTCTACAATTGGCGTTGACTTCATGCCTCCTGTTATAACTCTCATTGCTTGGTTTTCGAGTTTGCTAATTTTATAGAAGTTCACCTTTGCTGTTGTTGTCCATGCGTAATGCCATACTCGAGAACTGGTCTCACTCTTCCAGTGTACGGTTTCTTTAGTATACTTTCGTCTGCTCCCCAGCTTGTGCCAGCAAGTTTCCTCATGATTGCCATTCTTTCTCTGGCTCTCATTCGGTTTCTCCTGATCTGACTTTTCCGTGTCATGCGCCGATCAAATGTGACTTCCATGTAGTTTGGGTTGTCGTTTGGCAGCAGGTATTTGCCGTTAAGACTTATATTGTGTTTTGGGGTTTGTTTGATAGCGAGAATATTGTACATGTCGTTTTTTTTTCGTCGTTTATTTTGGCAAAGATGGCGCCGTAACTGGCTGCGAGTCTACATTTCTCTACTGTTTTGGATCATTATGGATGCCGCCAGACCATGGATTTGCCTGGAATTCACACTAGTCGACGACTTACACTTGTGTTCACGGATACATGGAATTATTTTCCGTCTGGACTTGTTATTTTGTTCTTTTTTTGTGATTTCTTCCATCCGTTTATCCTGGTCTGGACGCCGGCTAAATGGAGCTACGCTTAAACTAGTTATACCTGTGTCGTATCTCACGGGTTAGTTCTGCCGGTTCACCTTCACGAATTTGGCGTGTGGGAATTTTAGATGCTATTATGATGAACTGAATACAGCTGGGAGAGATGCCAGACTCACTCACACGCTGAGTGTTGTCCATACGACCTCTTGTGGTTATCGAAAAGGCACGACAAACTGCGTTAGATGCCATCCCACCTTTTTACCTTGCGGGTTACATGTTTACGGAAAGGCTTCGGTGGTAACCCTGAGGCAAAATCTGCATCCTATGCTATCTCCAGTCGTGTCGATGAATGTCTTGCCACTGGCAAAAGGTAGCTTAGGCTCTGTGAGTGAGGTTTACAAAAGGCGCAGTTTCTTTCTCACTTTAATCCAAATCTCCGCGCAAGTCACCCATTTCAGCGGACACAGCAAGAGATACGGCTGTCCACACGGCTGAACAAAGAGAGTGGTCTTCATCACTTGTGATGGACAAAACTATCATTTTGACCCGAAGCTACTCACAACTGAGCTGTCCTCTTTTTTTTCTCTGGTGTTTTGTTTGGCCTTTTTTTAAAATCTCAGGGTGAACTGAGGCACGTGATCATATGTCATGATCACTGAAATGTAATGCAGGACATGGAAGGATAACTTAGACTATAACACGTTTCTTTTTCTTTAAAATACAACCACCTTCAAGAACAAGAGGGCATAGATACAAATTAACTAAAGAAAGGTCCAGATTAGATATTAGGAAATGTATTTTTAGTTAGTGGTAAATGCTTGGAATGCATTGCCACTGGAAGTAGTGGAGGCAGGGACAATAAATGCATTTAAGAATAGATTGGGCGGGCATAGATTTTACAACAAGGTAATGTAATGAAATTGGTTGCATACAGACTCTGCATTCTTCTAAACCAGTATACAGACGTTAAGTTAAGTAGTTAAGCTCTACGCAAGTGATCAGATATGTCATTTATTTGGTTCTTGTTGGATTTGGAATAAAGAGCATTTCTTGCGTGCTTTAAAAAAAAATTATGTTTGAATTTAGAGAATAATGTCTGTCTTAATTAATATAATTCGTTTTATTTAGTTTGGAGAAAATTGAAGCCTTTATAAATCGTATTCCTTCTAGTCATATTTGTAGAAAGGGGTAGCCTAATAGAACATATGCCTTCAAGTTCCATTTAATCAAATGGGCGTCAACGATCCAATTATTCTGCTTACTTCATGAAATCCGCTTCCGAGACTTAAGATATTTGAATCGGTTTGCAAAACTAAGGCGGTTATCTGATCATTCTCTCCACCAGAAAATCCAACAGAGAACAACATTCAGAATACTTAGAAAAAAGCCCCAACCATCTGGCCAGAGAAATCCACAGAAAGAAGCTGGAACCAAAAAGTATGAAGCACTCATTCTAGAACACTAGTCACGGAGCCAGGACCGGTCCAAATTAATTTTGGAGGTTCCAGGTTTAACGAAGAAATGTGATCAGTCGGGAAAAGAGCAAACAATCAACGTTCTGCAGAAGCTCAGAAGACAGTACCCTAGCAAGTCTTGGACACACGTGTACACACATCCACACGTGTATACACACACACGTGTACACATATGGATCTTCCTCGGTGAGCTATAAAAGGGGAGACTGTGGAATCTACATCAAATACTCCAATGATGTCATGGAAAATCACTCCATACCAGTAGGAGAGACTTGTACCAATTGTCAGTGCTGAAACAACAGTAGTTCACATAACGCTGATGATTCTTATCAGTCGAAACATAACTACAAGGAAAACGATCGTTCTAACAAATTCCATGAGTGAACTCCAGGAAATCTCGAGCAACAAACAGGAAAGAAATCTCACATAAAATAAAATGCAAAATAGCTTTGCTGCCTCAAAGAACAGATCTAGTCCTACCGTGGATTTTGGCCGCCTATGGGATCCCTGGAAACGAGAAAGCAGATGAGTTCACAAAAACTGGAAATGGCACGCAGACTCCCAAACCACAGAGCTATAAAAAAGCAAAGACACTCATTAAACGATATATGAGGACAAAAAGAGAGACCAGCACAAAGAATACAAACCATACAAAATGGTAATATAGACAAACTTGGCAGAGATGGGCAGACAAATATCGTCAGACTCAGAACGGAACATTGTAGACTCAAGGCCCACTTCCACGAATGGGTCTTAGAGACACTGCCACGTACGTTTGTGGAGCACCCAAGCAGACATAGAATATATTCTGCACAAATGCCCTACCTATGCAGACCAAAAAGAGGCAGTCTGGGGAGCGACCATGCTGGGAAAAGCTGTGATGGACGGGCAAAGATCTGAACGGCAGTCTCCTTCGTGAACCTCACCGAACTAGACGCATAGCATCAGTTGGTCGTGAACCTCACCGGGCTAGAAGCATAGAATCAGTTGATCGTGAACCTCACCGGACTAGACGCATAGCATCAGTTGGTCGTGAACCTCACCGGGCTAGACGCATAGCATCAGTTGATCGTGAAACTCACCAGACTAGAAGCATAGCATCAGTTGATCGTAAACCTTACCGGACTAGAAGTATATAATCAGTTGATCGTGAACCTCTTCGGACTAGAAGCATAGCATCAGTTGATCGTGAACCTCACCGGACTAGAAGCATAGCATAAGTGGATCGTGAACCTCATCGGACTAGAAGCATAGAATCAATTGATCGTGAACCTCACTGGACTAGAAGCATAGCATCAGTTGATCGTGAACCTCACCGGACTAGAAGCATAGATTCAGTTGATCGTGAACCTTGGACTAGAAGCATAGCATCAATTGATCGTAAACCTGACCGGACTAGAATTATAGCATCAGTTGATCGTGAACCTGACCGGACTAGACGCATAGCATCAGTTGATCGTGAACCTCACCGGACTAGAAGCATAGAATCAGTTGATCGTGAACCTCACCGGACTAGAATCATAGAATCAGTTGATCGTGAACCTCACCGGACTAGAAGCATAGAATCAGTTGATCGTGAACCTCACCGGACTAGACACATAGCATCAGTTGATCGTGAACCTCACCGGACTAGAAGCATAGAATCAGTTGATCGTGAACCTCACCGGACTAGACACATAGCATCAGTTGGTCGTGAACCTCACGGACTAGAAGCATAGCATCAGTTAATCGATGAAGAAGAAGAAGGGGTCTTTTCAGCGCTATGGTAGGGAATGAAAACCTGGTCTGACAAAGGCCTTGAAGAACTTAATAAGGACAACACGTGCCTAGCTTGAGCGCGGTCATATGCCTAGCTTGAGCGCCGTCACACGCCTAGCTTGAGCGCCGTCACATTCATAGCTGGACTGCCGTCACATTCCTAGCTGGACTACCGTCACATGCCTAGCTAATTTAGGCTATTGCGCCAAATGGGCTTACACAAAAGTGACATTCCGGCATTGTCACACGTCATGTTCAACAACTAGCAAGGCATACGTTTTTATATACAGGAAAAAAAAAAATCCTAACGTTTATACTGCGTGGCGACTGTATTGACAAACATTATGTATTCCCAATGCACACCTATTGTATCCCAACAACGGAAATACCACCGCGATAATTTTGTGTTTTTTGCGCTATACAGAAACAAAAAGTCTCGTCACAGTATCCTCGAAATACATACTAACGATACAGACATTCTTCAAATGTCTGATCAACTTTGTAAAAACAGACAAAAGTTTGTCTGAAGCTGCATGTAAAGTTTACCACCGTGAAATACATTCACATTAGATAGGCTTAACAGACAGACACATTATGTTGGTATCTGGAAACGATTACCAGTTTAGATTGCACACTTGATTTATTCAGTGGGAGATGCAATTAAATCGGTGGTCTGTAGTGCATAAATGGTACATTAGACGGGCACTTGCTTTTGAAACTCGCCCAATGAGTTAGACAGACGCGGGTCGTACATTATCTTCTAGATCCTAACGCAATATATAATGTAGATATTTGCCATTGATACCAAAATATTTTCATGTATGCGTACATTAGCAAATACAGCTCACATACAGAGGAGAATGTTACAAACCTTAAATGTGAGCAGAATCACGAATGCAGTTGAGTTTGAAGACCTATTCGCATTCTGGATGAATAAAATATTGCACAACCACCATCCATGTATGTCTTTAAAGGTATCTAAACATGGCTGTTCTTGGGGCTCTAAAATGCATCATGCATACCAAAAAAAAGTTGTAATTACAATCAACTACTGGGATAGCTCCGATACAGACTTCCCGTTAAGCAGACACATTCAGGCAGAACTGCTTCACATTGAAGCAGAAAGATGATTGGTTGCACAGACTTTTAGACAGGTTTACTTGAACATGTTAATGATTGCACATATTTCTAAACATGATCACCTGAAAAGGTGAATGATTGCACATATTTATAAACATGATCACCTGAAAGGTGAATTATTTCACCCGCGATTAAACAGTTTTACTTTAAACAGTGAATGATTGCATATGCTTTTAAAAAAGGTTTCATGAAAAGGGACCATCTGCTGTGGGGGTCTATGATTCACATTGGAGAGAAAGAAAGTGAATATATGATGAGCTATCAATGCTGGCTTAATGCTCCCAAAACATTCTGCTTGAAAAAAAAGATCTGCTAGAAAAGTAGAAGACTGCGTCTTCTACTGTTCTATGACTTGTTTCCCATTGCTGGGGTAGTCGAGGGGTTTTTATAAGCTGAGAATTACAGGCCGCTTCGCCACTGCTGTCGCCACGTTGTGTGCTGGCTTTATTTGTTTATTTCACCCCCAACAGAAAAGGGGACGTTGAGGCTAACGTCTAGTCAGGCAAAACACACTGATTAGAGAATGTTAGCGAGGGCCAGGAGAAATATACTGGTCAAGACCCTCACGTGACCTCGTTGTCGAGGACAACAGTCTGGCTAACAAGGTCAGGTTCAATGTGATCTCCGTAGTAGTGAGTGACACACAGATGAAGCCGGGCATTTCACAACCGTTTGGAGGACCCCGGTCAGCATTCATCAGCACGCTCGAGATGTGAGAAAAGCTACAGCAACCCGTCACTTAACGCCCTATTCAAGAGTAACCTACTTATTATGGCCATTCCTAACCACAACAACCCCAACAGAAAAACAACATATGCCATACATGTATTCGAACCGCTGCCCTCCATGTCGGCAGGCAGGCCTCGAAACCATTTAGCCACGCGCTCCTCCCCTAGACATTTATAACACATAATCTCTGACAGCATTAGCCCAGATTATGGTCTTAAATTCACAGGCAAATGGGGCTAGGTGCGAGACTGTCCCCATAAAGCGAAACGTTATTATTTAGATGAAGGCCAAAAGCCATTAGGGTAATTCTTTTATGAAACCAACTATTTAACACCCACAGCTAGTTTTCCGGGTAGTCTGGTCTCAGTTGATAATAACATAATCAGGTATGGATTAGTTGCCGAACACAAAACCACACCTACGGTAGAGCCATACTATTTTCGTCAGGGACAAGGAACAACACCAATGAAAGCACAGAATGGATAAATAAAAACGTTAGCGTAGACTTGAATGTTGGTAACGAGACAACCAATAGTGCGATCAGTGCAATGGACGAGATAGTTTTCAGATTGGTTCTGTGCCTGTGCGATAAGTCAGCCATATATGTTCCAGTAATTATCAACTTTTCATCCGCAATACCTTCTCAGCTTTGATGTATTGTTAACGTATCCACATACATTTTGCCAAAGAACTATGCGAAAGTCATACGGACCTTCAAAGTGATGTGTGGTTACAACCGATGTGCCACCGAGATATGTATTAGCTCCGCAGTAGCAAAGCGTGATGGCAAATGTAGGGTAAGCTGAGTCATGAACATAAAGGGTCACAGTTACCGATGTGGAAAAACTGTTAAAATGTACTTTGCGTTTGTGCTCAATGAGATAAATGAAACCCATGTTGTTGACGTACGTCTGTACATTTCTCTACGTTTTCTTGTAAATCTTATATTTTTTTAAAATTTTTTTTGAATATTTCCCAACCATTTGTGAAACACTTCATATTTTTCTTGCAATTCTTCCTTTCAGATGCACTGTTTTTTCAAAAGACAAAGCATTAACATAATTGTTTAAGAAAAAGTCAAAGGAATCGAACGATTCATTGTTGATGTCTAGATAGAAAGTTAACCATTTTTGTCTAGGTTATTTTCAAAAATTCCTAAAACGTCACTGATATTATAACACGAAATTTGATACACCTTCAGGTAACTTCCGGTAAAAATGCAAATCGTAATCACTAAACTAAACAAAACTACGCGGAAATAACATTTGACACACCATGAGAGCTTGACATTTTCCACTCTCTGTCAGGGAAAACCGGCCTAAAGTGTGGCTAGTCGGCTGTGAGAAAAAATAGCGAACTAATGACCGTCTCCTAACAGCTAGTGGACCTGATTCTTTGGCTGTGCTAGGCTAGGCGGGATAAGCTTACCTTTCCAATAGTAACTGATATATTCATTTTGCACGGCTGCTAACATGTCACTGCGCTTAAACAAAAAATAACTATTACAATTTCTAACTAATTTCACAAATGTTATATGCAAAGGTATGTCTTCTTTAAATCTTCAAAATCGTTTAGGATAGCTCAGCCTATCTTGTCTGTACTGCCACTTCGTTACTGCTAGCCCATATGTTAGTCATAATTTAAATGAACACATCAACATTTGAGGCGAAACTAGAAACATTGGTTGTACTAATGTTCACAGATGATCAGCAGAGAGACGCCTAACATCCGGCCAGGTATATTATGCTGATGAGACTATGTTAGTCAGGACCAGATGAACAATACGTATTAAGACCCCACCTCACTTCCAAACAGTTCTCCCGTGAAGCTGGCAGTTTCTTAGAAGATTTGGGATTGAAGGGGAATTGACACACTTATCTCAATAGTGGTAAGTTTATTGTGTAGCATCGCACTGCACTACAGGTATGTGCTAATCCACCCTTTAATTGACAGTTGACAGTTGATTGAAGAACTCCTTTATATCTTCCCCACTGAAGCAAACGCTATAAGGGGCATTCATTTGATGTATACTTAATGTTGGCTACTCGTGCGTAATCTCATCTCACGTGTTATAGAATTATAGAATACACCAATGTGATGTAGTGTGTTCTAGTGTGGTGTACCAGTGTCTCGTCTCGGTCGTGTAGTGCGTAGGTTGCTTGGTCAATTCAGGATAGTGACAATTTATGTTCAATGTCAAGACAATCCCTTTCGAGGGCGATACACGAATTTTATTGAATAAGTCGGTTGTCTGCAAATTGTCCTAGTTAACACAATAACAAAGATTATTTACAAAGTTGAAATCACATGGAATAGTTGGGGAGGTTGCCGAATGGATTGAAAATTGTTGGTAAACATGAAGAAGGCAGAGAGTGGGCATAAATAAGGAGTACTCTAAGTGGTGTGACGTAAAAAGTAGAGTGCCACGGGGCTCGGTTTTGGGACCAAAATTGTTCTTAATATATTTAATATGGATAAATGTACAGTCTTCGACATGGGTAGATATCCAATATGGAACATAATTACAGAATGGGGGAGAACAATATTATAATAATAGATAAGGAATGGGACGTAGGGGTTATAATAGAACATACGGGTAAAGTGAATGAGCAAGTCCAGGTAGCAGTGAATAAGGCAAATGCAATGCTAGGTATGATAACAAGAAGTATTAAACATAGGAGTAAGGAGGTGACAGTCAAACTGTTTAAAGCATTAGTTAGACCTAGATTGGAGTACTGTGTACAGGTGCGGAGTCCTTATTGTAGAAGAGATATACAAATGCTGCAAAAGGATGCAAAGAAGAGCAACTAAACTGATAGTGAGATTCCAGAATTACAGTTACGAGGAAAGACTGAGAAAAATCGGCATATAGCGTGTAGAAAATAGAAAAATTCGAGGTGACGATACAGTTTTATAAGATAATCACAGCAAAGGTTAAATTAGATTATAACAAAGTTTTTTTTCAAAAACCAATCACTAACGAGAACAACACGGCACAGATACACATTCGCCTAAAGAAATGCCCAGATTGGATATTAGGAAATATTTTTTTATTCAGAGAATGGTGAAAGCTTGGAATGCATTGCCCGAGAAGGTAGTGGAGGCAGAGACAGTTAATGCATTTAAGGATAGATTGGTTGCGCATAGCTTTTAGAAGAGGGTAATGCAAATGTAACTGGTTGTCTACAGACTCTGATGAGTCTTCTAAACCAGTATCAAAACGTTCAGTTAAATTTAATAAGGTCATTCACCTCATTTAACATGTCGACATTCTGAAACTGTCTCACCCCGACTTTCGGTCTCTCTTTTGTGAAATGGAAAGCACTGCACAAATCGAGATCTAGTGCTTTCCATTTCTGACACACATTGTAAAGATCTTATGACCACCGTATTTGTGTATGTGCTTCTTTCAACTAAAGAACATGCCTTATAACTATCATCGGTCTTTTTCAGTGTCTTCTTCATCAAACTAGCATGACATAGAGCAGCTGTCATTTCTACTATGTCAGCGCCTCCTACAACTAAAATACATGTCCAGTCTATTCCTATACATTATGTTTCCATCCACTAATGTTCGATGAACTCGTGTACGATCAACTACTCAAAGTTCTCATTTTTTTTCATGACTAGAACACTTATTATATATATATTCACTTCAGTTTCTAAGACAGCAACGTTATCCTAACGTCAGAACGATTCATACAATCAAGAATCTAAAACGAGGAAAACCCCAGGACTGGATGGAATCACTGCAGATGTTATTCGTGCGAGTGAAGACTAACTGGCAAGCGAGTTGACGTGCCTGTTTAATAAATAGTTAAATGAAGGTCAAATCCCTAATCCAATGGACAATTTTGAAAACAAAACTGATGCGCAATAAAAGGGACACAAAAGACCTTGCGATAAACCGTCCGATTTGTTTGCTATCATCCCCGTACAAGCTTTTCACAAAAGTAATTATGAACAGACTATAGAAGCAACTTGATGAGAATCAGCCACGTGAGCAGGTGGGATTCAAAAAGGGCAACTCTACTATTGACCACGTACACACTCCACCAGCTAATCAAGAGGGCAAGGGAAGTGTCCATGATCATATGCTTGGCGTTCGTGGACTACGACAACCCTTCGATAGCATTGAAGTGATTGCAGTTACAAATGTCCTACGAATTCAAGTCATTGAAGAACAATGTGTGTGCGCTATAGCAAATATAAACAAGCGCTGATCAACAATACCACCTTTTGTATACGGTCATTTAACATACACTTTGAACGTGCCGTACGACAGGGTGATACAATCCCTCCTAAACTGTTCACGGCAGCCCTCGAGGAAGTCTTCAGCACACACAATTCGGATGTGAGGGTTTTTACATAGACGGATTAATGCTAAACCATCTCCGGTTTGCAGATGACATCATCAGCCACAGCATCAAGGAAGCTCAGCAATGCCTGAATGAGTTATGCAATGCAAGCGATACAGTTAGTCTAAAAATAAATAAGCTATAGACACAATGCGTGCTGAACAGTTTATGTCCCTGTGAGGAAAACGGCGTGGAACTGACTTCGTCAAACACGTTAAGTCCTACATCTACATGGGTCAATTAATTACAAAGTCTCTTGCCTTGCATAACAAGATCTCCCGAAGGTTATCTGTGGGGTTTATTCAGATTCAACCACATCAAGATAGTATTTCAACAGATAAAAAAACAACAAAGCGAAAGATCACACTCCTAATAGCCTGGTCATTCCAGCCATGGTGTATGGCTGGGAAGTGTGGAATTTACGAAAAAGTGACACGGCGTGGCTCCAAGCGTAGACCACTGTCATTGTCACTATGAGACTACATCCGCAACACCGCCATCAGGAGTCAAACCTGCTTCAATGACGTCGCAGATACGGTGTTGATAAGAAAGTACAGGTGGGCAGGCCACGTGCCTCACAATAGATGGACACGTAAAGTGACTTCATTGTGCCCAACACCTATAACCGTCGCCACGGACATGAGATAGAGAGATAGCAGTCGACAGGACATTGGTCCGGAATGATACTTAATGGCGAAGGACCGAGATGAGCTGAAACGAGATTTGGCGTCTTGGAAGAGGGCACAACATGTGCCTGAGTGAACACAAAGATTACAGTATTACAGCACAGTATATATATATATATATATATATATATATATATATAGTTTGTTTGTCCATCACAAGTGATGAAGACCACTCTCATTGTTCAGCCGTGTGGACAGCCGTATCTCTTGCTGTGTCCGCTGCAATGGGTGACTTGCGCGGAGATTTGGATTAAAGTGAGGAAGAAACTGCGCCTTTCGTCAACCTCACTCACAGAGCCTAAGCTACCTTTTGCCAGTGGCAAGACATTCATCGAGACGACTGGAGATAGCATAGGATGCAGATTTTGCCTCAGGGTTACCACCGAAGCCTTTCCGTAAACATGAAACCCGCAGGGTAGAAAGGTGGGAAGGCATCTAACGCAGTTTGTCGTGCCTTTTCGATAACCACAAGAGGTCGTATGGACAACACTCAGCGTGGGAGTGAGTCTGGCATCTCTCCCCAGCTGTATTCAGTTCATCATAGTAGCATCTAAAATTCCCACACGCCAAATTCGTGAAGGTGAACCGGCAGAACTAACCCGTGAAACACGACACAGGTATAACTATAAGCGTAGTTCCATTCACTGATTGAAGTGATTCAGCCGGCGTCCAGACCAGGATAAACGGATGGAAGAAATCACAAAAAAAGAACGAAATAACAAGTCCCGACGGAAAACAACACCACGTTTCCGTGAACACAAGTGTAAGTCGTTGACTAGTGTGAACACCAGGCAAATCCGTGGTCTGGCGGCATCCATAATGATCCAAAACAGTAGAGAAATGTAGTTATGGCGCCATCTTTGCCAGAGTTTTTTGACAATATAATATATATATAATGTAATCGTCAAAAGTAAATGCCCTATCATAACCCATAACCACATCCATTTATCTGTAATTTCCCAGATTATCGCGCAAGATGTACTAATTTTCAATTTGGGACAGGCCTTTCTGTCAATTATTTTGTACAATTAATTTGCCAAAGACATTTAATAGGTGATAAATCGATAGCGTGTTAGAATTGTAGGACCCTTGCTAAGCTTAAGATGTAGGCGGAGGCGGTCGTAGAGCCAGTTCTAAGACACCTATGGATTAAATAAACTGGATGAAATTTTCCAACTATTTTTAGATTAATGCTTTCCAGTTGTTTATTGTTTCAGTATTGTATATTCTGTCAGGACCAAGGACAGTGGTTTTACTGTTACGAACGACATATTCCACTTTAACCCTATCTATATGGTATACATAAAATGCATTCCTGATTGCAGGGTTCAGAATGAACGGCTGACTAACCTGTCTGCATCTCTATCACCTTTGCTTGAACACTATACAGTTTCAGGATTGTCTCTGCCAATAATCAAAATTTAAACAGGCAGGCGTGTATCTGTTTCATTCCTCTATCGGTGATTGCGCCACAACTTCTGAATAGGTTTTGTAGAAATTTGTAGCAAATGAGTCTCCATTATTTTTTACACGTGCAAGGTGTTCCTAAAGTGTCGTATCTGTTATCAGCCCAGTCTACTGTTAAATATACACGTTTAACTACTGCTCTACTGTTCAACATTTATACTTTAATAAAACATGTATACATTATAATCCAGTATGTGCAATGCCTTTCTAATATGTGCTGTTATGGTATAGTTTGCCTAGGATAGTTTCATAAATAAAGTAGGTTTCATACAGTGCGTTGAAATAAATATCCTATGGTCAGAATTGTTCTTTTTGGTAGTCCTTAGTTTTATGCAATTCTGCTTGTTTGTAGTGTATTTTCTTTATAATGTATTCATAAAATGTGCACATCATATAATTGTGGCAATACTTTTCTATAAAAGATGTGCAGTGATACCCTTGTGGTAATTCATTGTGCATGTTAATGTATTCAGGAAGAAGTAAACTAGACCACACGTATCACTCAGCCTATCAAATTAAATTTCTGCCAGTAATTGCATACTTTTACAAAGTTAACTTTGAAACTAACTTCCTCTTCTTTATTTTTAATGTAAATCTGAAGAAAATGAAATGTATCCTGTAACCGCTTAGCTTGTTTCTTGCTGTTACCTAATTTCTTTAAATGATTAACGCTGCTATTGTTAATGGGTGTATGTTGTTATGTTTTGGAAATCTTAATGTCTTTTTTTATCTGTTACATTCTATAGAAGTTCTTGTTGTTCTTTAACAATGACTAATACCATTGAAGATACGGAGGAGTTACATATTCGATATTGATCTCCATTTAACCACTTTAACAATGACTAATACCATTGAAGATACGGAGGAGTTACATATTCGATATTGATCTCCATTTAACCACTTTAACAAGGACGACATTCTTTTCTGCTCCTGCATGTGCATTCTCAACACCAATATCCTTTTAAAACGGCCTGTGTTTTCTTTCTTGTTTCATCTAAGACCTATGGTTTCCTATAGTTGCTATGGTTTCCTTCGTTATTTTCATTGTATTTTGGATGCTAGAATTCGTGCCAATATTATTGGGAAATGTGTGTGTAACGCGCCTCAGTTAGTGATTGATGTACACATTGAACCACAAGTGAATTGGCGAGTGTGCCTGCAATGTTTTCTAAAAGCATTTATAAGTTGGAATCGTTTTTACTATTTGTTGTTGATTTTTTTCCGTGTTTCCTTTATATTTGCAATACAAATGGTTGACCTCTTGTTCTACATTATGTGATATTACCATGTTCTGTGAGCGTTCTTCTAATGTTACCATGAATTACATGTCCGTCAGTGGTAGAGCCTGTCTAAACGGTTTGTTAACTACCACACGCGATGTTGTGTCAACGTTCGAGACATATCTCTACTTGTTATACACAATAAGGATTTTATGTCTGCAGACATGACAGTAACGATAAGCATGTTAGT
This sequence comes from Ariolimax columbianus, assembly GCA_036924085.1. Taxonomy (NCBI): domain Eukaryota; kingdom Metazoa; phylum Mollusca; class Gastropoda; order Stylommatophora; family Arionidae; genus Ariolimax; species Ariolimax columbianus. The sequence continues at coordinate 26,058,961 of JAVGWX010000014.1, forward strand.
GTGATTAGTAGAATCAAGCTCATCTTCCATACTTATAACCTCGCTAACACGATGGTGTGAGCAGACACATCAGGTCATATTTGCATATTTGTAACCTCTCTAACACGCTGGTGTGAGCAGACATATCAGGTTACATTTGCATATTTATAACCTCTCTAGCACGCTGGTGTGAGCAGACACATCAAGTTAATTGTGCATACTTATAACCTCGCTAACTGGTTGGTGTGAGTAGACACATCAAGTTAATTGTGCATACTTATAACCTCGCTAACTGGTTGGTGTGAGTAGACACATCAAGTTAATTGTGCAACCTTATAACCTCGCTAACTGGTTGGTGTGAGCAGACACATCAAGTTAATTGAGCATACTTATAACCTCGCTAACTGGTTGGTGCGAGCAGGCACATCAAGTTAATTGTGCATACTTGTAACCTCGCTAACACGCTGGTGTGAGCAGACACATCAAGTTAATTGTGCATACTTGTAACCTCGCTAACACGCTGGTGTGAGCAGACACATCAAGTTAATTGTGCAGACTTATAACCTCGCTAACTGGTTAGTGTGAGCAGACACATCAAGTTAATTGTGTATACTTATAACCTCGCTAACTGGTTGGTGTGAGCAGACACATCAAGTTAATTGTGCATACTTATAACCTCGCTAACTGGTTGTGTGAGCAGACACATCAAGTTAATTTTGCATACTTATAACCTCGCTATCATGCTTGCTAGTCTTGGAGGCTCTAGACTCGACATCCCTTTGGCTAATGGTGCTGCGGTAATTGTCTACAACTCTATTATACACAAAATGAAAATAAATACACAACTACACAAATGTGTATTTCAGACTTAAGATTATAATCTACCCAAAAAACGATTTTTTCAACATCACAATATACACACATTAACAATAACAATGTTAATCATTTTTAAAAATATGGAAATAACAAGAAACAAGCTGAGAGGTTGAAGGGTATATTTTAGTTTTGTCAAATTTACATTGAAAACAAAGAAGAGGAAGTCAGTTTCAAAGTTAACCTTCCAAAGCAAACAATAAATTAGCACAACTTGGGTTTGAAAGACTGAGTGCTAAGTCTGGACCAGTTCTCTGCTCCCTTAATAAATTACTGGGTTACTAGACGACCCGTTCTTCACTGGTAATACCGTTGCGGGCCCCAACTTCTCTTCCAACGGTCTCTGTCTTGGACCACAGTGGACCAGTTGATGATGAGTCGCCCATCTGTGGCATCGTGAATACACTAAACGGCACAATGAAATACCACAATAGTATCACTGCACATCACTTTCGGAATATTACTGCCACAATAATATGAAGTGCAAATTGTATGTATACATTATAGAGAGAATACACTACAATCAAGCAGAATTGCACAAAACTAAGAACTAACAAACAGCACAATTCTGACCAGATGATATTTTTTTCATCCCACCATATGAAACGTATGTTATTTATGAAACTGTCCAAGGTAAACTATTTCTTCTTCTTCTTCTTCTTCTGCGTACACAGTCAGACAGTAACCATTATTTTTTCGAAAAAAAGCGGCGGTCATCCTGAGGCTCTCGCTACTGCCATAGAGCTTGTCTTGCAGTTCCACTGGTAATGGCCACATCTGCTCTCTCTGATCCTCGTATGTCGGGCAGTTCTGCAGCAGATGTTCAGTGGTCATTTTACCAGTACCGCACGGGCATTCGTCGGTACACCCTATCTTCAATTTGTTGAATAGGTGGTACCTCAGTCTGTTGTGGCCAGTGCGAATTCTGAAGACAACGACCTGCTCTCTTCGGTTCAACTGGTAATAGGCATCGTTTTTGGTGTAACCAGTATGTTCGGTTTCCCATTTGGTCATGTATCTGGCTGTGATAAGCCGTTTTGACTCTTCGTACGTCATACTGGTATCGTAAACTATTTCAAAACAGCACATATTAGAAAGGCATTGCACATAATGGATTATAATGTAGTCATGTTTTATTTAAGTATACAAGGTGAACAATAGAGCATAGAGATGGACTTGTACACTCAACAGTAGACTGGTTTGATTATTGAAATGGCACTTTAGGAACAGCTTGCACGGTTAAATAATAATCCATACTCATTTCCTACAAATTTCTTTAACATCTTTCCAGAAGCTACTGAGCAAGCACCGATACAGAAATGGAACAAATACGGGCAAGCATATTCCCATTTTTATGATTCGACAGGGTCAATAATGAAAATTGATGCAGGGAAAGCTCACTAGATTAGTTATATATTGTTGAGACAAAGATGATAGAGAAGTGGACAGGATATTGATACATTTATTATCCGCAATGCAATCAGGGATGGGTTTCATCTACACCCTATAATTGGAGTTGAAGTGGAACATGTCCTTCGTAACAGTTAGACCACTTCCCTTAATCTTGGTTGTCAGCATGATCTGAATGAGACCTCTAGATCTAACCCCATAGTATGTCTTCCATCTTCTTCTATTATCTCACAAATTTAATATAATTAAACTATATAATCCAATGAATGAAATGGATGAGGTCATGAGAACTTTAAAGAAAATGAAATCGCCCGGAAAAGATGGGGTAACACACGAAATGCTGATGGGATTGGGCAAAACAGCAAAGAGGAAGTTACTATCAGTCCTGAACCAAAGCTGGAAAAGAGGAATTATACCGCAGGCATGGAAATAGGATGTACTTATACCCGTACCAAAGAAAGAAAAAGATAGAACAGATCCAAATGGATACAGGCCTATCAGTCTACTGAGCTGTGTAGGTAAACTGGTGGAGCGTATGATAAACACCAGACTGATATGGCACCTGGAAGAAAAACACATATTAATTTCACAGCAAGCAGGATTTAGACAACACAGATCCACTGAGGACCAGATAACTCTCATAGCACAGGAAATAGAGGATGCTTACCAAGAGAAAAGGCATACAGTAGCGATTTGGGTGGATCTAGAGAAGGCATTTGACAAGGCGTGGAAATAGGGACTTAAAGTCAAGCTACGAAGAAGTGAAGTATGTGGAAAAAAGTACAGATGGATCAGCAACTACCTCGAAAATAGAACAGCCAGAGTTCAAGTACAAGGGCAGACGAGCAAAAAGGTGAGCCTAGAGTAAGGAGTACCCCAAGGGTACTGTCACCCACACTTTTCCTGGTGTATATAAATAACATCACATAAAATATACAAAGAAGAGTCCACAGCTCCATGTTTGCAGACGATCTGGCTATGTGGACATCTGAAAAAAATCTCACCGTAGCAAACAATCGGATGCAGCAGGCCCTAACATCGTTAGAGGAGTGGGCGAACTCATGGCTGGTCAAAATAAACGAGAAAAAAACATGTACGATATTCTCGCTTTCAAATAAATCACAGAACACCAAAATAAGTCTTAACGGCAAATATCTGCGGTCAAACGGCAAACCAAACTACTTGGGAGTCACATTTGAACGGCGCATGACATGAAAAAGTCAGATCGAGAGAAACCGAATGAGAGCCAGACAAAGAATGGCAATCATGAGGAAACTTGCTGGCACAAGCTGGGGAGTAGATGAAAGAATACCAAAGAAACTGTACACTGGAAGAGTGAGACCAGTTCTCGAGTATGGCATTGCGGCATGGACAACAGTAGCAAAGGCGAACTTCGTAACAATTAGCAAACTTCAAAACCAAGTAATGAGAGTTATAACAGAAGGCATGAAGTCAACGCCAATCGTAGAACTCGAAAAGATTACAAATCTGCAATCCATGACCGACAGAAGAGACTGCAGAGCCCAGCAGCAAGCAGAGAAACTCAGAAGACTGACAGATCATCCAATACATCAGAGACTAAATAAATTTGGAAATGGGAAACTAAAGCGGAGAAACTTTGCAGAAATAGCCAAAGCAAAAATAAGCGAAGACCCTATGAACACCGAAACAACACCAAAGCCCATCCCTACTGAACGCAAACCCACATGGAAGCAGCATATATTTCCGGAGGTGGTAGAAAATATACCAGGTATTGGAAACAAGAACAACCAGGCTGAAAAAGAAAGAAGAGACATAACCCTGAGGTACATATAGGAAAACTACCCAAGCATGGACTGGACCCATTATTACACCGACGGTTCTGTAACACACACAACACATAATGGAGGGGCCGGGGCATTCTTAAGCCTACCAAATGGTAGAAAAAATAACACTGTCAGTGGCAACTGGAAAATTCTTAAGCAATTTCAGAGGGGAGGCAGAGGCACTGAAGGCTGCAGTAGAAGCATTACTCACAGGCGAAAGCAGTGAAAGCCAGATAGTCCTGTTTACAGATGCCCTGGCCGTGGTTACAGCACTAAAAAGCCAGCAGTGCGCACCAAAAAGAATAGTGGTACAGTGGGTTCCATCCCACTGTAACATCCAAGGCAACGAGGAGGCATACAAACTGGCAAAAGAAAGTGCAATACTACGACAACCAGATTCTAGTGTGACATACGAAGACTTCAAAAGGCTTATTAGGGCCATATAGATGACCAAATGGGAAACCGAACACACTGGCTACACAAAAAATGATGCGTACTACCAGCTGAACAGAAGAGAGCAAGCCACAGGCCACAACAGACTGAGGTTTCATCTATTCAGTAAATTGAAGATAGGTGGCACTGACGAATGCTCGTGTGGCACAGGGAAAATAATCGCTGAACATCTGCTGCAAAATTGCCCGACGTACGAGGACCATAGAAAGCACATGTGGCCATCAACGGTGGCAACGCTAGACAAACTCTATGGCAGTGTCGACAGCCTCAGGATGACAGCTGCTTTCTTCGAACAAATACAAGTTGACGTCTGACAGCGTACGAAGAAGAACAAGAAGAAGAAGAAGAAGAAGAAGAAGAAACTATCTAATCTCGCCGTCGTGTTGGCAGTTGTATCTGATCTCTGACAATCTGCAAACTTCTCATCCACTGAAATGCGATGTTGAACTTATCAACACTGTAAGTGGGTGTGCTTCTTGAGGAGTCTTAAGGTACACCTCACATTACAAGCCTTGTCCGATTAGTCGATTCTCTAATACTGAATGTACTCGGTGTTGAGCCACCAACGTCTAGGGTAGCTGGGGCATGTTTGTCGCATGGAAGACGAGAGACTGCAAAAGGATATCCTTTTGAGCAGCTAGCCATTGGAGTTAGAAGAATCGGCCGTCCCACTCCGCAATTAAAGGACGTATGGAAGAGGGACATCAAGTCATGCGACATCCCATCCGAGGGCTGCGAAGAAATAGCCCAGCATCGAGCCATCTTCTGGCTGCGGAGAAGAGATCAAGGCACAACCAGCCTCCTCAGTATGGTTGTACGATCTGTGGCAGGGCCTGTCAACCGCGGATTGCATTTTACAGCCATAGCAGACAGTGTCGAAATACAGAAGACAGAGCTAGACAAAACTCACAGGGCTCCACGCGCATGTTCTGTAGAGACTGAGGAGCCTATGATGATGACTACAGAACCGGTCAGTTTTTAATTCTATCACTCAAAGTGATCAGTTTTATTTATCGTGTCGTCGGTAACGGTCACCAATCAATACAATTGGCATTAGTGCAATTGCAAAATGGAAGAAAGTCGAATAACCTTCAAGCCGGTTCTCTCTGAGAATAATAATGAATCTGGTTTTATTGGTCTCATAGGCGCCGCCCTAAACAACATGGCCGCTAATTACGAGGTACCACTGTCCTTGCCCCGTTGCCCAGAAAGGAACTGGAATCACTATTGTGACTGCAACACTTGTCAGTCTAAGACGTTCCTCCCACTCAACACTCTATTCACTTCGATGGCTATCTTGTCACATATGTTTACCTCATAGTGACAGTTTGTCCACAACTTCCTATGTGGCTCAAAACCCGTTTTGCGGCCGCTTAGCGTGTATCTCTAGCTATTCAGCTATAGGCGATTCTACTTACCAAATTCTAACGACAACAAACTACAACAACTATGGCAATATGTTATCTCTACCGCTTTGTCTCTGGATGTCTAGTCTCATCATCTTTGACAACCGTCTAGTCTTGTTATCAATGGGGGTTCGAGAAGTGTGTTGTATAGCGTTATTTTCGTAGCCATTGTCAGGTGTTTATATTTTAATATCGGGGACATTTGCCCAATGATTTGACCTGCTTTACGGGATCAAGATGCTGAGCAGCGCATGAGCTGCAGTGGTCAGCGACCCATAGCTGACTGCTAGCGTCAAGGCCAGCGAACCAGAGCTGCCAAGACCCTTCTACACCTCCACGCGGTGATCCTGGATAACAGGCTGCAGCAAGGCAGACAGGCTAAGGAGAAGGGAACGAAGAGGGAATGCTAACCCGGTACTCAAAAAATGCTTGCTGAGGTTGGATGTGTTGGACAGAAAGATGCAAATATCGCAGTCAAGCTGTAAACTACAACACAGCGCATTCCGTTCTCTGGACTACATTCTGCTTCTTAAGTCCTTTCAGGGTTTGGTAGCGGGAGATTGAGAACGAACGAAGAAGAAGAAGAAGAAGACCTGCTTTACTGCTTATGTTTTGCATTTCAGTGTCTGTTTTGCCATCTGCTGAGATTATATTACCAAGGAAAATGCAATGTTTTCCTGTTTCACGTGTTGGTTTTGTGTAAAAAAAATTGTTTTTATTTATTTACTTGCAATTGCCTTAAATTCGCAATTCTATAAGTTGATTTTTATATTGTAATTAGTAGAGGCCTCATTAAGTTTGTTGATATGTTCCTACAGTTGTTTGTCAGGGGTTACTATTATTGCTTGTCGTCAGCAAAGAAAAGTTCATTTAAGTAATCTCGGAGGCCGTTGCCCTCACTAATGCTGGCTTTTTTTACCATTGTCGTTTTCAGTCTTGTCAGACGAAAGTAATTGTGCTTTAAAAAAATATAACTACAGTCTATGACGATAACGAATGTGACTTTTGAGGCCAATCGAGGAGAGAAGCGTTTTCTACATTGTCTGGAAGGAAAGTCAGGACCGTTTGCGGCATCGCATGGTGTGGCGTGTCTTCTCAAACGCTGAGTCATTAGCATATCAGCAATCAGTATCTTCTTTCTCTGTATTCCATGTTTAATCATGCCCCTCCATGTAGCACGATCCATGACGTCATGTTCCCATGATTCTAAATCGATACTCGCTTCATTCATATCCCTCTTGAAAGGGGACGGCGTGGCCTAGTGGTTAAGTGGCACGGCTCACAACCAGAAGGTGCTGGGTTCGATCCCCATCACAGCACCGGCCGTTATCCCGGGGAAGCAAACCCTTAGAAAATGCAGGAGGAAGCAGACCCTTACATAAAATGCATGCTGAAGTCGGATGCACTGGGCCGACAGGCGCAAAATAAAAACCACAGTGTAACGCACACACGCCTTGGGGAATAGATAAAAAAGGCGAACGAAAAAAAAAATAAAAAAAAAAAAAAAAAAAAAAAATATCCCTCTTGCATACATCCTTGTACCGAAGTAGTGGCCGGCCATGATACCTTTTCCCCAACTGTAATTCACACATAGAGAAGGTAGTTTGATATTCTGCCTTCATCGATCCCCCAAGTGTGTCCGCACCATCGGATCTTTCGAGGACTAAGCATGGAAACCATTATTTCAGCGCCTTTTCTATCCAACACCTCTGCGTTGGGAACCTTGTCTTGCTATCCAAACTCCATGATTCTGTGCACCTCATTTGATATCTGTTTAGCCGACGGTCCTGATGGATGTCTGTAGATCATGTCTCTCTGACATGAAAAAAGGTTCTGAGGACTAAGCCTGGTAAAGAAATGTATTTGTTTTATCAGTAACCTTCTTATTTTCCTAGACCCTTTTTGTTAGTCTGCTCATTGTTGTTGCTGTCTTGTATAACCTGATCTTCATTTCATTATCCAGGGTGGTTAATTTACATATTTCGTCTATACAATTACGTGTGATTAACAGTAAAGGAGATAGTACACCGGTCCTAATATGACATGTTTTGCAATATCCTGCGTTTGTTCTTACCGTATATTGGCTATTTACATAAAGACTTTCACATAGATTGGCTAAATGTTTATTTAATCCATAACGTTCTAATGTTGTCCACGGTTGGTATCTCTTCACTCTATCGAATGCCTTATTCTAGTCCATGCAAGCAACGAATAGTGTCTATTGTTCTCTCCGTTAGTTGTCTGAGTGAGAAGATTGCAGCTGTACAGCTCCTGTTTTTTCTTTAATCCTATCTTTGCTTTGCTAAGCTGCGATTCAATTATTTGGCGTAGTATTGTTTCCAATAATTACAAAATATGTTTCCAGTATGGCTAAGTAATGATATTCCTCTACATTCCTTGTTGCTGCCCTTTTTCAATATGGGAAGTATTGTACTTCTCCAGTCTGCTGGTGTTTCTTGTTTAATCCACACTAGGTTATACAGTCTGTGTAGCCAGGCTATTCCCACATTTGTTGTTGCCTTGATAGGTTCGGCAGTGATGTCACCGTTCCTGATGACGTGTTTGATGGTACCTCTTGTAGTGTATTGTAACTCTGATTTAGCTATTTTCGGTTCTAGCTTTGTAGTGATCTCAATATTGATATCCTGCGTTCTCTTAATCTCTCCAGTATTTAGTAGCTTTTCCAAATATTGCTGCCATCTTTCGATGATCTTTCTGTTGTATGAGACATAAATTCTTTTGTCATTACTTATGATTTATGTTGGGTCATTAGGCTCTTCTGTGTGTCTCATTGTTTTAATTTGTGTACAGAAGTTTCTTAATGCATTATTATTGACTAAGTTTATATTTTCTCCGTAAACTTTACATGCTTGTGTTTTCACCTCTTGAACTGCCCTCTTTTATGCTTATCTTGCCAATTAAAATTCAGTATAGTCCGTCGTTGATTTGCTTTTAACATATATTTTGTATTTGTTCTTTTTCTCTTTAATTGTTGTTTTTACCGTATCATTCCACAATGTTGTAATTATGTGTTTAGGGCCTCTTATCTTTACAGTCGTGCATGTTGCTCTCGATGTTTCAGTAATAGTATACTTTGAACATCGCCCATTTATCTTCAAATGTCTGTAAGTTTTGCTAAGCCTTCATTCACTTCCAATATGTAGTCCTCTTGTGTCTTCATATATTTTAAACTTGATTTTTTCATTCCCTTTCTGTTTATTGAATTGGTTTCTTTCTTCGCTTTCCATTTTGTTCTTATAGTCATGATTACAGCTTTATATTCAGAATCAACACACAGGTTCGGAATAGCTCATGAATCAGTTACTCGTCGTGTCTATTTTTCCTGGCTAGTATAAAGCCTTTCTGGCTTACATCATTCCACCTGTTGACTAGCGACAGATAGAAGAAAGTTACTGCCTGACACACCCACAACCGCTAACACGTTATACAGTCTCATCTCACCAACTACAAAACACATGTATACTTTTCAACTTGGCCTAGATTGAGAGAGCGAACAGCTCATCAGACCTAGGTTAATCAACAACATCAATGATTTATAAATGTAGGTGTAAAGAAGACTGAGGAAGTATTTAAGAAATAAAGACTGCAAGGAAAATTTCGAACACAATCTAAATCGGATAATTACTATATTTTAGTAAATAAAATGTCACTGCTGAAACCAATATTGGAAAGAAAGATTGAATACAGACGTGCCAGAGGTAAACAAAGCTACAAGTGGGCGGACAACATCATAAGATGTGCAAGGAAAGGTCTGCCAGATTACACCATCAAAGCAAAAGATGTAAAAATATACTGATCATACATTGTTAGTCATGAACAAGTGAAATATACCGATCAAGACCCTACATAACCAGCAAGTGTTGTATCTCTCAAAGCAAGAATTGAGGACCAGCAATGATGACACGAACCCAACATAACCAGCCCTCGTTGAACTTCTCAAATCAAGAACTGAGAGCCAGAATTGATGACACGAACTCAACATAACCAGCCCTCGTTGAACTTCTCAAATCAAGAACTGAGAGCCAGAATTGATGACACGAACTCAACATAACCAGCCCTCGTTGAACTTCTCAAAGCAAGAACTGAGAGCCAGAAATGATGACACGAACTCAACATAACCAGCCCTTGTTGAACTTCTCAAAACATGAACTGAGAGCCAGAAATGATGACATGAACTCAACATAGCCAGCCTTTGTTGTACCTCTCAAAGCACTTCCATGCAATTCTCTCTCAGCATGAAAAAACTAAACGTACTCATCATTGATATTACATAAAAACAAGAACAATCAACTACCAAACAAACAAACCATAGATATTGTTGTAATGTGCAACAATAATTTAATTACAACACAAAGTCCGGGGGGGGGGGGGGGCGCGAGCATTACATCCAATTTGGTATACGATCTCTATAGTGTCCCATAGTTTGATTTAATGTCACGTGGTTTTGCATCAGTGCTCAAAATAGGGATGTTGACCTGGCAGCTGAATGACTACCTAGATTTGGAGCCTGGGAATATAAGGAGAAAACAACATATAAACATTGTGGTAAATTCATGTGGATACGATGTTTAAAATGTGTATGCATATGCTGCGGATAATTAGAGTGGATACAATGAGGCACGGAAACAACGTCGATAATTGTTGAGGATATATATGAATACATGATGTGAATACAATGTGCATAATTGTTGAGGATTTATATGAATACATGATGTGAATACAATGTGCATAATTGTTGAGGATTTATATGAATACATGATGTGAATACAATGTGCATAATTGTTGAGGATTTATATGAATACATGATGTGGATACAATGTGCATAATTGTTGAGGATTTATATGAATACATGATGTGAATACAATGTGCATAATTGTTGAGGATACATTGTGAACAGACATGCGTCATTCAATAAAGCTCTTACATGTACACAATATATGAACTTATAAGACAGATGTCACAGAATATATTTTTAAAATTAATTGCCCCCATTATATGAGATAAATGCCACTCAACATAATTCTGACCTTTACATAAAATCTCAGACAGGCGTCTCTCAATGTAATCCAGATCATCATAGCTGTTTGCTACTAGTGCGTCGTTGGGCGTGGTGGTGATCTTTTGAACAACGGATATATCCAATTTGTGTCCAATACCCACACCGATGACCAAGGCATGATTGTTCTTCACGGCCTCGGCTGCACTTATTGCTAGTGATATAAATATAGTGTAATCAATGGTTATATGGGTATTGGTTATTTGATATCCAATAATAAGGGCGCATATGTTGCAGATGGTGTTGATTGACTGTTTACAGATATCGATTAAATTCATCTCTTCTTCTACACCCCCACCCACTTCGAATACTAACTGTAACCGTTGTGACATATTCCAATTCTTAGCTTTGAGCAAACACAGTTGAGGAGCATTCTACACCTTAGTGCGTGAGGAAACACGACTAAAGTCCAAGGATGAAAAATCAACAAAGTCGGTGCAGCCATATGAGGCTGGACAATCAACACAGTCGGTGCAGCCATATGAGGCTGGACAATCAACAAAGTCGGTGCAGCCATATGAGGCTGGACAATCAACAAAGTCGGTGCAGCCATCAGACAGACAAGTATAGTATAAACATATTAGTTGGCTGTGGGACATTTTGGAAAAGTTCACGACACATTTTATTAGTTTAGATGACGGAATGTGTTTAAGGATTCGTCCAGCTGACAGTCAGAAAATATGTCCTCACTGGTCCAGTCATTCTCATACACAATGTCAACAATGAGATGTAGTCCAAAGTATGTCCATACACTTTTACTTTTTTATATTCCCGGTTTTGCTTTCCCCAGTTTCTTTTATGTTTTCCTGTCTGTATCTTATCCTAGTGTTTTAAATATATCAGCACGCTCCAGAAGGTCTAGCTGTAATTGTGTTAATGATTTTCTGCTAAGAATAAACTCATTAACAAATTGAACCCAGTGAATGTAGGTATAACACATCATCTCCAACAGCAGTATCTGCTATAAATAAATTAATCTTATAGTAAGGGCTTGATAAAAGCGCTCGTCTGCTCGTTTGTGGCTGGTAAAAATGTTGGCTTGACGAGTAAAATAAAATCAGAATGTAATTGTTAGCTTCGTTTTTAGTCGTTACTACATTAGTACTCTCACACGATTATTAATTATATTACGGTTGAAATAGATTGTACATACGGTAGTGTTTAATAGTGAATCTAAATAGACCTCCACTACCACAATTTAAACCTACTAAAATCATTGATACATGGTAGTTCAGTGCTGAAACTACCAAGCATGTTCAAGGGTACAAACGCATGCCTCTGACAGCTGTGCATTTTCTCTTAAGAAGAACTAGGCTAATACTGAGTTATACAACATGTTTTGATTGTCTACTCATGATTATGTAGAAATAAAAGTGAATGAGTGCCTAATTTCAATTTGCTAAAATAAATCGCTTGACTGTAGTCCAACAATGCTGACTGGTGATATGTTTTACCTACTGGTGAGCCACCCTAAAATTTGTCACGCCCTGCTTACAGTTTATCTGAGTTTTTTCAATCACGAACACACAAGTTGTGCACATGTCAAAATATATTTGTGACTAAATCAATACTACAGTATGTCTGCATAATTATCTACGCATACCAACATTACATTTGATCAGTCTATGAACACATATCTGTAGTCAGATATTAGTAAATATACCAACACCGATTTATAAACAGATGTGGGTCACATTTATTAAATGTGCCAACCTATTTTTTCAGACAGATGTGCAGGATACTTATTACGTTTGTTAACATATATGTAAGAATCTATTTAAATATAAAACACACTGACAACACATATGTCATCACAAATTATTTAAACAAGCATGACTATTAATAAGTAACTGAGTCAACAAGATTATATTAACAGAGCCAGCTATTCACGAGTACCACAAAAATGTGAGCGCAACTTTAACGTTAAACATTTTAAATATTTGCATTACTTTGATCTAGATATTTAGGACCTCCATCGGTAAACAGAACTACAATGTCAGGAGCATCATCTCTGCCGCCCTTTGCTGTGCTGAACAGTTGTTCGTCTGTGATCTGATTGAAGGCCAGATGTGTGTAGGTGTTAGAGTTCATGTACTCAACGTTGCTCAGGGCCTGAGAAGAAGAGATACTTGTTCAATTGTGTCAGTGTTCCAAGAAATACCTAGTGGTATACAGAAACTTGTCTAATAATACTTGACTACTGAATGTCAATGGCCAGTATTACACAATACTTGACTGATGAACGTCAAGTCTATTGTTACACAGAAACAAGACTTACAATACTTTACCGTTTAAATGTGAAGTCTAGTTTTCTACATACTATTGTCTTACATTATTTTACGATCAATGTCAACGTCTATCATCTGTAGCATTATATTCTGTGTTACCAGTTTACCAAGTTTTAATGTGACAAATATATTATTTGTATATACTGGTATATTTTCCTAAATTCATCTCTTATCAGGCCAACCCCAATTATGTTAACTTATTTCATGTTCTCCCATCCCATTTTATATAATTTTATCTTATATCAGGTCATCCTGTCTAATCTAAACTGACGCTATCTCAACTTATAACATCTCATATCATCTTTGTATCTTCTCACAAGATTAAATGCTCTAATAGTTGTAGTTTTTCAAATCCCTCTTTATTCAATTAATTTTGTTAGGGTTGTTGCACAAAACACATGTAATATGTTTTGCCCATTTAAAAGTAATGCATTTCTTAATGTACACAGGCTGAGATACTATACAAAATAGTTAGTTTTGTGGTGTTTTCCGTTTAAGTATTCTGGCAAGATCATCTGTACGAGGTAGGGTGTCCGTTACCCTGTGAATGTGTTGGATCTCATCAGATCAGTGCAAACGGCTGATCTTAAAGTGCTTGGCGCCCTTTACCTTGTATGAAATCTGTATAGGTAGAAAGGACATAAACAAATGTTGGACACAGCCGGTCAGTTTGTCTGCAGCACTGAACCTACTCGAAATTACGCATGTCCAGATCATCTGACATTGGGACTGATGTGGCCTACATCATCCCACGTAACACAGGCAGTCAAGAGTAGGCGTGCACACTTCCGTATTCTCAGATGGCATTGAGCAATGATGGTCAGAGTAAGTAGTGAACAAAAGAAAATCGGCGTCTTCCAGGCGATTGTGCTATGGTTGGCTTCATCTGCGTGTCACTCACTACTACATAGATCACGTTGATTGCCCACCTTGCTAGCCAGGCTGCGGTGGTAACAGCTCGTTTCCAGGGAGGGCTACTAGGAAGTCGAGGTGAGGATCGTGAGCAGTATATTTTGCCTGACCAGATGTTAGTCTTCCTCCTATGTCCTGAACAATCAGTACACATATAAATCATTCTGTGGAAACCTAGAAAGCGAATAGTCTTAGAAGGATTCAAGGAATCACATCTGATGGTAGTCGTTTTAAATACAAGTACTGGGAATCATGTTTGAGAAAATTGATTGTGACATACAAATACTTGGAATCATATGTGAACGATGTGGGTTAGAGAAAAATAATAGGCATTATATTTATGGCTGACCCGGAAGGAAAGGGCAGCGAAACCACCCTCACTTGCAGCAGAAGACATAATGTGCAAACCTTGTACTAGAACATTCCGTGCCCACATTGGGCTCATAAGCCAAATGAAGTCCAGCAATCACTACACAGAAACATGGCAGACAGTGTAGAATGAAAACAAAACAGGACACATACAATAGCGATGATGTCGGTGGTCACCATTGACAACGATGGACAGTTATTATGTATGTATGTGTGTGTGGGCGTGTGTGCATGCATGCAGGTATGTATGTACGTACGTATGTATGCATGTATGTATTTGTGTGTGTGGTCGTGATACTGTGTAAGTGTATGGGTGTGTGGTCATATTACTGTGTAAGAGTATGGATGGGTGGTCATGTTACTGTGTTAGTGTATGGGTGTGTGATCCTGTTACTGTCTAAGTGTATGGGTGTGTGGTCGTGTTACTGTGTGAGTATATGGATGTGTGGTCGTGTTACTGTGTGAGTATATGGATGTGTGGTCGTGTTACTGTGAAAGTGTATGGGTGTGTGGTCGTGTTACTGTGTAAGTGTATGCGTGTGTGGTCGTGTTACTGTGTACGCGTATTGGTGTGTGGTCGTGATACTGTGTAAGTGTATGGGTGTGTGGTCGTGTTACTGTGTAACAGTATTGGTGTGTGGTCGTGATACTGTGCAAGTGTATTGGTGTGTGCTCGTGTTATTGTGTATGTCTGTGTCTGTATTCCTGCCTATTTGTTTGCTCACACAGTTCCAGTTGTCAGTAAGTCGGACAAGCTACCTAATCAACGTTGACCTTAATAACTAATGTCTCAGGGAGTGTTATCGTGGTACAAGTCTAGTAGACTAACTCGTTAGTCTATTGTGTAACTCAGTGCAGGCCTAGTTTCCCTATAGTTTAGTTGTTGAGCCTATAATCTGTCTCAGTTCAAGCTCACATGTACAGCGTGTTAGCTCTTCCACCTAAAGCGCATTTCAGTACAGACCCACATGATTGGAAGTTAGGTGTTGTTTTTTTTTACTGCTCACAATGAGTAAGTTTACTCTTGTATGCGCCCTGTAAAGGACGTTACGTGGCGGGTTGTAGTAGATGTTCTTACTTCCCGAGCATGCTAATGAAGGTGGATCAAAGTCCTCCAGGCGGTTGTGCTAGCGTGGCTTCATCTGCGGGGCGCTCACTAATACAGGAATCACATTGCACCACATCTCGTCTGCCAGGCTGCCTTGACAACAGCCTGTTTCCAGGGAACGCTACATGAAAGAGAGATTGTGCTCATTGTCAGTGTATTGATCCTGACGCGACGTACACCTGAGGAATATTCAGCCAGCTTACATTTTATGAAAATATTGATATGACTGAAGATAGATTTAGTCAACGATGTTCACATTTTAAAGTCAAAGAGACATAATTTATAATTATCGTGCATGGTAATATTTTCAGACGCAGAAGAATATCCAGCAATACCAAATGTGATTATAAAAAGGTTACGACTGGAAATATCCATCAATATCCTGAAAAGGGGAGACCAAAACTCTATTTTACGGCTTCGCACTGAACACGTATATCTTAACAGTCACTTGAACAGAATCCATCCAGAGCATGCTGCTGAGTGCTGGCTGTGAGCACATAAAAAATATTGAACATAATCTTTTGGAATGCCCCCTTGCCGATGTTAGGAATTCTTCTTCATCATACGCCAACCAATTGGATCACTTTGTACGAAACTAAACAACTGCTTACAAACATTTGCAGATATCCCAATATATCAATGAATGGAAGGGCAGGAGCACACAGGCTGCTGGATCAATAAACAACTAAGCAACCAAAATATCCAGCGATGATTAGGTTTAATGTTCACAGTTATGTGTATTCAACAATATATATTTGCTGGTAAAATGTATTGGTTAAAGGTATATCTGAAGAATATTTTGTGAGTTGACAAAAATGGCGACTGCTCCAAAGAAGACTAGCCATGGCAAAGCAGAGGCAACAAATTCTGAAGAAATTATGGCAGAACACCAACAGAACCACAAAAGTGAAAGTCTTGAGAGCCTATGTTTTTCCTCTGGCGGCCTATGACTGAGAATCATGGACGATTACCAATACTTCTGTAACAACAAATCGAGTCATTGAAGTCAATGTGATCCCCATATTACCATGGATGGAGAAAAAGACACATAAAAACAGTCGGCACGAGTTGAACATAGAGGAGAACTGGTTTATCAATTCCATTTTGGCCAGAAAATTAAAACACTTTGATCACGTCAAAAGGGACAACAGTTTTGAGAGAACAGTGATGGTAGGTATAGTGCCAGGCAAAAGAGGAAGATGTAGAGAAAGAAAACGATGGCAACAAGACATAGAGGAATGCTTGGGTATGACATGATGCAGGGTCTAGCTGCTGATGGTCTCTGTAGCTCACTGGTTGTACACTCACCCTCTCTACCCGCCCCCACCCCCTCCCCATGATCCACACTCTGTTTGGACCTCATTTTATGTCCAAACATTTCAGTCTCTGGATTGTTTATTTATCTATTTCGGTGTCCTCATCCAATAAGCGGTCGCTGATCGATTTGAAAATGTAACTCTTATTAATCACAAATAAGCACCAGATGGAAGCTTGTGAAGCATGATTGTCAGCTCTTTCGTTGCCCTGAACTCCAGCATGACCAGGACAGTAGATCTATACCAACTTTAGGAAGTTGAATATCACAACAGCTGCTATCCACTCGTACCTCAGGTACCCCCTTCTGTATCTTCTAAAGTACGGTTTACTTGTCTGTCATAATGACTGCCCATGTTAAAAGGGTCTCAGCAATCTCAGCGTTGAGGTCACTTCTTCCATCTTCATTCTCAAATTGGAGATTACTGATATGTATGCCCCACTCGGCTAAGCAAAAAGCTGTCCTCACATTCTAGATGATCAGTATGATGTCCCACTGCGCAGCACTGATCCGTCGGTGAAAATGACGGCATCAATCTCCAGCTTGTTCTCATTTATTAGCTGGTTCATCTCGAACTCTGCTCTCCCATTCACCACATTTCTTGCATGAGCTTATGATGAATCTCTGTCAATCTTTCACCAGTATGGTCGCATTCTTCCCCTTTTGCTATCGCTTCAGCTAAGTTGACATGTCGGATTGTTTATTCTGCATCTGCCATTCATGACGCACCTCTCTTAATTATTGTTCGATTGATGTATGTGACACTACAGACAACAGAGATGTCCGTCAGCAAATTCGAAAGATATTCTAGACGCAGGCAGCAGGAAAAAGACTTTTGTAGACCAAATCACTATGTCAGATGTAGTGAAATAGCCAACGTACCAGCACGAACCCCGCTACGGGATCAAGATGCTGAGCAGCGCAAAAACTGCAGTGGTCAGCAACCCATAGCTGACTGCTAGCGTCAGGGCCAGCGAACCATAGCTGCCAAGACCCTTCTACACCTCCATGCGGTGATCCTGGATAACAGGCTGCATCAGGGCAGACTGGCTAAGGAAAAGGGATCGAAGAGGGAATACTAACCTGGTACTCAAAAAATGCTTGCTGAAGTCGGATGTGTTGGACCGAAAGGTGCAAATATCACAGCCAAGCTGTAAACTACGACATAACGAATTCCGTTCTCTGGACTACATTCTGCTACTTAAGCCCTTTCAGTGTTTGGTAGTGGGAGATTGAGAACGAACGAAGAAGAAGAAGAAGAACCCCGCTACATGTTCGAATGGTGTATAGTATTGCGACATCAAGCAGTTGGACACTGCAGAAATAAGAAATGTAGTCAAGGAGTTCAGTGCCACTATGGAAAAGGTATCGGTGTTTGTTGACTGACTTCATAGCTATCAGCTCCAACTACCTAAACCTGGCATGACCCAACGCTTCGCAGCGACTAATCTACCATGGCTAATGTAAATGTGAATTTGCTCACAGTCTCTCACATAAATGTCATGTTGACCAGACCGTACAAAGATGTGAGCAAGGGCTAAGAGCACTCAAGGCTAGGACTGTTGTTAACTTGGAACAGTACCTCCTGTTTATCCTCTTTCGATAAGTGGTAGTGTCGGTTATCGAATATGGACTGGGCATCCTCACATTATCGAGAGCACTATGTGAAAGTTTGTGATGCATGAAGGTATTGGCCAGAATAGCACAGACAATAGCGGCGCTTGCACGGCTTAACAAAATCTGGCAAGATAAACGGTTAGCACTACGCACGAAAATCAGATTAATGCATACACTGGTCCTGTCAATATTCGTCTATGCGTGTGAGACATGGACAGTTACA
Source organism: Ariolimax columbianus (assembly GCA_036924085.1). Classification (NCBI taxonomy): domain Eukaryota; kingdom Metazoa; phylum Mollusca; class Gastropoda; order Stylommatophora; family Arionidae; genus Ariolimax; species Ariolimax columbianus. The sequence continues at coordinate 26,077,796 of JAVGWX010000014.1, forward strand.
GCTGATCTTCAACGAAGGATACAGGCCTTGGAGATGAGATGTTTCCGAAAACTTTTAAACGTCACCTACAAAGATCGAGTTACAAACGAGGACATACGAACTAGAATTACAACGGCAATAGGGCCTTTCGAAGATCTCTTGGCAACTGTCAAAAGAAGGAAACTCACTTGGTACGGTCACATATCGAGATCAAGTGGTCTTGCAAACCCAATCCTCCACGGGAAGGTGCATGGCAGACGACGAAGAGGCCGGCCCAAAAAGAGATGGGAGGACAACATAAAAGATTGGACCAGTCTCCGATCAGAAGAGTCACAGGCAGCAGCATCTGACAGAGAGGGATGGCGTGGAGTTGTGAGGATGTCTTCATGTGTGCCCCAACAACCTCACCGATTACGGGATGACCTGACCTGAAGGTATGCGACTGGTTCTGGGCTGCACTAGTGATATCCTGATTGTGAACATTCGGCGCACACTGGGATTGTTATCAGTGACATTGAGACATAAACTGGCACACACCAAAGCATACTACTCAGCTCACAAAATGTAACACCATTCATCCCATATTTCATTCCACTGGAAACATAGTCTATTAATTAACCAATCAAAAATCGATATGATCCTGCTGAGCTTACACCTTCAACCTTAGACATGTCAATCAATCCAATGCATCGCATCCAGAACTGGCTACTGTAATTTAAAAAAAAAATGTAAAGTCAATATCTAGTTCTCATTTCAAAATTGAGTTTCGAGGCTTGTCCTTAAGTCTATTGCACTCACAAACATGTTGTTAAGAAATGTGGAGTACCGAAAAATCAGACTTGAAATGTAATGTGACCAGGAGTTGTGAGCACTATCAACGAATTATGTTGAGCTTTGCTCAGCTTATTTCACCATACTAAGGGAAACAATTATTATGGTATGTTCCATTGGCCTGCAAATGACAACAAGTGAATATCTCTCCTAAAACCGAGGGGTAACACGCATCTGTGAATAAAAGATTGTTGCAATAATAAATAGTAACACAGTTTGAAAATCTGAAGGTCCTACCTTGTCAAGTGAGGCATAATCATTGTTGTCTTTGAGTGTAAATATCACTTTAGATTCTAAACTGAATACAATTCCAGCAAAGCGGACAGCACTTGGGCCGATAGGGAAATTTCTCGTAATTTTTTTTGCAAAGTCGAACTGCTTGTCAAAATTCTCAGGCAGAATACTGGACGAGGCATCAAACACTAATATGATATCCGCTTTTGTTTTGCAAACCTCAATTGCTAGAATACACATTCAAGAAATAATATTATTACAGTGTGATCTGTGAGTCACAATTAACCTGCCAACACAATACCACCTTCATTAATTGGAAAATAAAATAATTATGCTTGGAAAATGTTCATAAATAGGCTAAACAACGAGAGTTCTTAGCGTTACAAAGAGAACAGTGTATTATATTGAAGAGCACCATGTAAAAAGAAAACAGTGTATTGTGTTGAAGAACACCACGTACAAAGAGAACAGTGTAATATATTGAAGAACACCACGTACAAAGAGAACAGTGTAATATATTGAAGAATACGTACAATTAGTAAATGTACATTAAACAATCCACGGACATCGCTACAAAAATAATGTTAATAAAAGAGAAGTCGAGTGACAGTAAAATGAAAATATTAATAGCCCAGCAGAAGACTGTTAAATTTATTTATTTATTTTTTTTTTTTTTTTTTAATTCTTTATTGCACAATTTTAAAACAAAATGTTGTGTGATGTGAAATGAAGTGAGGTGAAAATTCCCATGAGATGAAACGTGAGATGGCGGAAGTTACACTTTGTGAGGTGAAAGGTGACATACATTTATTTGTGAAAGCATAAATGAATGACCATATAAATGATTGCCCAAATAAAATAATGCACATGTGTACTTGCTGATACATACCTATTCATTTTGCCCATACATATATCTTTTCACACCCACAGGCACATATATATATACACATGCGCACACACATATATACGTATATGCATACATACCCACTCATGCTTACACCCATGTATACATACATACATACATGCATTCATCCGTGTATCCATCCATCCCTCCATACATACGTATACACACACATACACATACATTCATGTACACATGTACATACGCACATATATATGTACGTATATGTACATGAATAAACTTACGTACCCACATACATATATGCAACTTGCGTTCATATCCGTACATACATACTTGCTTATACACACACATTTGTATGTATATTAATATAAGTATTATATTATTCCAAAAAAGCTATAGTCATAAAGGTTTTGTGTACTTGTACAGTAGTCAAGGGGGTGAGTAATGTATGGCCTACATGAGAACCATTCTTTACCCTAAGATTCCTGTCAGTCCACTCTGCCATAAAAAAACTCCGCCTATTTCCTGTCCATTGTCATTTTAGCCCAGACTGAGGAACTGACCAGTGGAGGAAAGGACCACCATAAAACTGGTGAATTGAAAAGACAGGAGATAAGATTTGACCATTGGGGGAGTGTTTGAGTGATTTAGTTCAGCAGAGAAGCCACCCCTCAGTTGGAATGGGGGAAATTGATACTTTCCCCCTCTGTGAACTGTTTAATACTGTTATTTTTGGTTGTGGGGTTTTGGGAGAAAAAGGAGGGATAGTCCCAAAAGGGCATACATTCATTCACTCTTTTCCCCATTAACACATTTTTTCCTGTTTGACTTGGCAAGAGAAATTTAAGTTTAAATTGAAATTGCAAGTTGAAATTGAAAATGATGAAACATATTTTAACATACATATTTCACCGTACAACATTTACATTTGTATGTCGCGACTGGACAACGCCTTTCTCATGAACATGTGTAGTAGTGTGTCTGGGGAGTATGTTCTGAAGCGATATGAGGCTTCATTTCTACATCTCCATATGATGTGTCTGTATTCTAATAGCAGAATTAGCATTTGTGTTTTAATGTTTGGTAGTCTGGTAAGACAACTTCCATAAGAGAGACAACTCTGATCCAAAACAACTGCTGCCTTGCAGATAGGCTGGGGACAGCCAAAGGCTAAAGAGAGCATCCCTACAGAAACGCCTGTTGAAATCGGATGCACAGGGCCACAAGCCTAACGAAACAGTGCAACGTAAATCGCAGTATGATGACAGTAAAACCGATCAGAATAACGTATGGCGCTCATCCTGCGGAGTCCCGCCAGGCAGCGAGAGTGCCTGGCCTCACGCTTTGAAGGGGCCCACCCTTGACTACTGGTGGTCACCCACAAATGTGTTGTGGAGTCAAGGCACATGGCTATGGGGCAATTTCTATTGACCAAAAACTCAAGACCCTCAAAATACTACAGTGGAATGCGGAGGGAGTCATTAACAAAAAGCTTTCCCTAACACATCACCTGCAAGAAGGTAAGATTGACGTGGCATGTATCCAGGAAACGCACCTCAACAATAATCATAAATTCTCAATCAGAGGATACCAGACCTTCCGTCTCGATAAGAAGGTCACAAAGGAGGGGTCCTGATACTGACCCGAAACTGCATACCGAGTAGCGCGGTATCTGTCAATCACACCGGATAAGCAGAAATTGTAGTAGTTGACATAATGGCACAAGAGACGAAGCTCCGCATTTTCAATCTGTACGGACCACCAAATAAAGACCTATCGCTCTCGAGTATGGAGGTCAAAGACTCCAACTGCATAGTAGTTGGAGACTTCAACAGCCACTCGGAGAGATGGGGATACTCGGACACAGACAGCAGAGGTGACGAAGATGAAGATTGGGAGATAGATACAAATCTCTCCCTAATCAATAGGCCGGAGGATAGCCCTAGTTTCTATTCTAGAACATGGCATACCACCTCGACTCCAGATTTGGCCTTCTCCACACAGGACATACACCATAAAATAGACCGCCAGGTGCTAAACCAACTGGCAGGTAGCGACCACAGGCCAATCAGGCTAGACATTGATATGGAAGTAGGCCCACAGGAAACAAAACCGCTCCCACGTTGGAATTACAAATGAGCCGACTGGGACAGATTTGCAATCCTGACAGATGGGCTGTGTGAAACCATCACCACACGAAATAACAAAATGAAGCCCATGGTGGAAAGCCTAAGCAAGGCAATAATGCAAGCCGCCACTGAAACCATCCCAAGAGGAGCTAGGAAAAACTATAAGCCCTATTGGAATGATGAGTTGCAGAAAGCGGAAGATGCAGTAACAAATGCTAGGAACATGGCAGAGCGAGAACAATCTATGGAGGCAAACATCGCACTCACAGCCGTCACGGCGAAATACAAATACACTCTAAACCAAACAGTAAGAGAGAGCTGGAAAAACAAAACCGAAAGCCTCAACCTAGACATAGAAGGGAACAAGCTATGGAAGCTAGTCAGAGCCATGAATGACGAAACCCCTTCAAACAAACAAATTACCATCAAGCAGGGCATAAACTTACTCACTGAAAAAAAAGCCGCAAACGCTTTTGTAGAACACTATGCCAGAGCAAACCACATCGAGGTCCCTGCAGATAGGCATACCGAAAATAGTGAAGAGCAAAAGGGGCACGACAACATCAATACGGCACCAGAAGAGCATATGATGGCCAAATTAACAATGAGTGAAATGGAAGAGGCCATGAGAACATTAAAGAAAAGGAAATCTCCTGGAAAAGACGGGATAACAAACGAAATGATGATGGGGCTGGGCCAAACAGCGAAGAGGAAACTGCTATCAGTCCTGAACCAAAGCTGGAAAAGGGGAATTGTACCGCAGGCATGGAAAGACGCAGTACTTGTATCAGTACTGAGCTGTGTCGGTAAACTGATGGAACGTATGATAAACACCAGACTGATGTGGCATCTGGAAGAAAAACGAATACTAATTCCACAGCAAGCCGGCTTTAGACAGCACAGATCCACTGAGGACCAGGTCATCCTCATAGCCCAGGAAATAGAAGATGCCTACCAGGCACAGAAACACACAGTAGCGGTTTGGGTGGACCTGGAAAAGGCATTTGACAAAGTCTGGAAAGACGGACTTAAGAGTCAAGCTAAGGAGAAGTGAAGTTTGTGGGAGAATGTACAAGTGGATCAACCACTACCTCCAAAAAAGAACGGCCAGAGTCCAAGTACAAGGGCAGATGAGCAAAAAGGTGACACTCGAGCAGGGAGTACCCCAAGGGGGAGTACTGTCACCCACACTCTTCCTGGTGTATAAAAACGAATTTTCAGAGAATATACCAAGAAGAGTCCATAGATCAATGTTTGCAGACGATCTGGCTATGTGGACCTCTGAAAAGAATCTCACCATAGCAAGAAATCGGATACAGCAGGCCCTAACATCGCTGGAAGAGTGGGCGAACTCATGGCTGAGTCAAAATAAACGAGGAGAAAACCACATGTACAATATTCTCGCTTTCAATCAAACCCCAAAATACCAAATTAAGTTTAAATGGCAAATTCCTGCAACCAAATGACAACCCAAACTATCTGGGAGTCACATTTGATCGGCGCATGACAGGGAAAAGTCAGATCGAGAGAAACCGAATGAGAGCCAGAAAATGAAACCCCTAATGAGTTTGTTGATATCTTTGATTGTCTGCTGTGGGGGTTCAAACACTGTGGCTGTGTAGATTAATTTGGGGATGATGTATGTGTTTACTATTATACCACGGCCAAAAATTGTGGCTGTTTTGTATCTGTATCTTTGTAGCATGTCTTTTATTTTGGTCGTTAAATTTGTCCATGTGTCGTGGTGAATGTGGTTGGGGTCAGATAGGAAGGTTATGCCGTACAATTTAAGGGAGTCTTATTTTTAGAACAAAAAGAAAGTCTATTTTGTTTTTCCACTGGCCTATGCCCATTATAGTGGATTTTTAAATATTTATTTTTGCCCCACTGTCTTTGCCAAATTGAGCAAACGTGTTTAGAATGTTTTCTATTGATGTGTAGTCTGGGGGAAAGAAGACGGTGTCGTCTGCGTAGGCCAGCAACTTCTTCTCCTCTGCTCCATGTATGTGTCTGATTTTTTCTAATAGGGGCTCTAAGGCAACGGTATAGAGCAATAGGGGGAGGGAACAGCCCTGTCTCACTGATCATGTGAGTTCAGTATCGGACAGATAAATAATATTAATTGTTCAGTGACAGATACAATTAAAAATAGGAATAGTCCAGTGGCAGCCACAAATAATATTACTACTACTAACTAGTTCAGAGACAGTTCAAATGAACATGTTAATAGTGCCGCGATAGATCAAATGAATATATTGATAGTTGAGAAACAGGCGCAATTAAAATAATAACTGTCCAGTAATAGATACAATTAAACTTTGATAATGTCGAGACAATGTTAGTACTGTCGTTTATCTACCTTTCAGTTGAACGTATTTGTCTGCACTTTCCTGATTTATCACGGCATTCAACACCGCAGTTATTTCTGTGCTATCGGCGTAGGGATCTCGTGATTAAACCTGCTGATAAGGGGGGAGCAGTGGTGGTTTGGCGCAAGGATTTATATGTTCAGGAGGGCAGTCTTCAACTATCTGATCCTTCTTTCTATAAACCGCGCGCCGATGATGCCACTGTCCGTTATAACAAGGAGGTCTCTACCACCATCCTTGATATGACCAAACGACATCTCCTCCCGAAGAGCGCTACAAACCTCCGTATCTTTGATAGTTGTCTGGGTAAGCCTTCTTTCTACATGCTGCCTAAAATTCATAAGCCCGACAACCCAGGTCGCCCTATTGTCTCTGCCTGTCCCTGTCCCACCGAACTGGTATCAGACTTCCTGGATAGTGTCTTCCAACCTATGGTGGAGAGTCTTCCCACATTTCTTAAGGACACCAACCACGCCTTAACCACTTTCTCTACCATTGTCCTCTCCCCTGACCAAACCTATCGTCTCTTCCTACTTGATGTCTGTTCACTGTACACCTCGATCCCCCACTCTGATGGTTTATTGGCCCTCCGTTTCTTCCTTGACCGAAGGGTTAACCCATCCATCTCCACGTCTGCCATCGTCCGTCTAGCAGAACTCGTTCTTACTCTCAATACCTTTGAATTCAATGGCCAGTTCTTCGACCAGATCAGCGGTGTGGCTATCGGCACCAGAATGGGCCTTAGCTACGCATGCCTGTTCATGGGTCACCTGGAACACTTGATCTGGCTTCAATTCCAGGGCCCCTTTCCTTTGATGTATTATCGATACATCGACGATGAGATTGGTATTACTGACATGTCGGAGAAGGATCTCCTCAACTTTATCGACTTTGTCAACGACTTCCACCCCTCGATCAAGTTCACGTCTGACATTTCCCTCACGTCTGTCCACTTTCTGGACATCACTGTCTCTATCTGCCCTTCAGGCCTCTCCACCACTGTCTACTACAAACCCACTGACGCCCACAACTACCTCCTCTACACTTCCTCCCATCCCCTATCCTGCCGCGATTCGCTTCCTTTCTCCCAACTCCTCCGCCTCCGACGCCTATGTCAGGATGACGACGACTTCCTTCTCAGGGCCCACGAGATGCTTGACTTCTTCCGCAAGCGACTCTACCCTGAGACCCCTCTCTCCTCCGCTCTTCAGCGGGTTCTTCTTATCTCCCGCCAAGACTCTCTCACTCCCACCCGCCGTCCTCCCTCTGACCGTGTGAAACTCGTCCTCACCTATCACCCTCACAGCGTCTCTGTCCGGGATATCCTATTCCGCCATCTCCCTATCCTTCACTCTGATCCTGCCACTCGCAAAGTTTTTCCCGATCCTCCCCTTGTCGCCTACAAGCGTGACAGGAACCTGAGGGACTTACTGGTCAGTAGTCGCCTACACACCAGCCCTCATAGCCTCCCAGGCACCAGGCCGTGCAAAAATTCACGTGGCTGTGTTACCTGCCCTCATGTCATCCTTTCTCGCTCCATTACCTTTCCTAAGGCTGAATTCTTCATCAAAGAGGGGTTCACATGCAAATCTCGTAACCTCATCTATTCCATCATCTGCCGCCAGTGTGGTATGACTTACATTGGGGAAACTGGTATGGAACTACGGGAGCGTTTCCGCCAACACCTCAACGACATTCGCAACAGCACTGGTTCCCCAATTGCCAGCCACTTTAATGGTCCTGAGCACCGGGGTATGGCTGACGTCAGTGTCACTGGTCTAGTTTCGTGCTTCTCTGACGATCGTCATCGATTCGCCCTTGAGAACAGACTTATCTCGAGTATGGGCTGTCTCCAACCACATGGTATAAATATCTTCCATACTTTTTCTTAAACCTTCACACTGGCCCCCATCTATTTGTCTTCCTTCCCCCCCCCCTCCCCACCCCCCGTCTCCCCCATTCTTCCATCAGTTCTCTTCCCCCCTCTCTTATATCAATATCACGCCCTCCCGGCTTATATTGCCTTCTCATTGTTCTCCTATCTGGACCACTATTTGGCCACGCTTGGCTTATCAGGCATATTCCGCCACTTTTTGTTTGACCGCTCCTATTTCAGTTTCTATCGAGTACTTGGCACGACCGGTCGCTTAGACAGTAAGCGTCTCCCACTTGAAACAGATGAGTTGACCATTTTTTCTTATATGTTGATTTGTTAGTTCAGTGTTGTTGTCCCTGATGAAGGCCTATTGGTCGTAACGTATGTTTTGTTTGTGTTCTCGTCTCGGTGCGGTATCTGACCATACCCATTTTTAAATTTTGATTAAGCTCAACCTTAATGAACTTTTACTAGTTTTTTTTTCATGTTTTTTTCTGTGCTATCGAAAGCCTTCTCATAATTCACGAACACAAGGCATTTGCACTTCATGTGCCCTCTCCATTAATTGGTTGATTGTGTAGAGGTGGTCAGTGGTTGAGAAGCCTTTTCTGAAATATGTCTGTCCTTGTGGTTTCTTCTAGTCTAGTAGCTTATCTATGTGGTTGACGATCACTCTGGCTTATAAAAGGAGGCACGCAGACAGATAGAACGGTAATTTGCCAGATTTTTCTTTACCCCCTTTTTTATCGACTAGGATGGTTTTTGATGTTTTCCATTAGTCGGAGATTTGGCATTTGTTCAGACAGATGTTAAACACAGTAGTTAAATGGCGAGCAAGTGTGTCCGCGCCTGCGTGGATTACGTCATTTGTGATTCCGTCTTGTCCTGGGGCTCTATCTTTTTTGTTTGATCATTGGCACCAGCACATATTCGTCTGTTGGATGTCAATTTGGTGACTATTGCCTTTGATGCAAATAGGCCGGTGTAGTACCTCTGACATTCTGCTGCTATTCCCGCTCTGACACGGTCTATACGTTTTATTGCGGTGATAATATTCTTTGATTGGAGAAGGCTTTTTCTGCATTTGATTATACTGTCTCTTGTCTCAGCTTCTTTGATCATCATATTCAGACTAAGCTGTTCATAGTCTTCTTTTCGACTGCTTATGATCAGCTTGTTCAGCTCGCATAACTCGAGGATGTTGTGCAGGCCATTCTGTTTCAGCCTTCTCCTTGTTGGTAGAAGTTGCAGGGTGTCTTCGCTAATCCGACTGTTTTTTTTTTTGGGTGCCGCTTGGGTATATTTGCCGCAATGTTGAAACGTGTCAGCTTTTCCGTCAGCTGGTTCAGATGACAGGTAGGAGATCCCCCATTCCTCTTGTCAGATTTTCCCTGACAGCATAGCAGAATCTAGTCTTGTTGTAATCTAGGTTGCCCTGATGGGTCTGTGGTCGCTGTTTATACCTAGTCGATGCAGTAACTTCACATTTGAATTACACTTGATGTCGTCACATATCACATAGACTATTTCCGCTTTGGGTTCCTAGTTCGGGTAATATCAGGTCCATCTGTTCACAGCCGACTTTTGTAGGTAAGTGTTCATCACACGAAGCTTATGAATTTAGACAAAGACAGCCAGACGCTCCCCTCTCGTATTTCGGATGTCCTCGGAGAAGGCGTCGATGTAACGTTCGCCTGTCTGCCTTCACCCTACTATCACATTGAAGTCCCCAATTGACGATTAAAACGTATGCTGGTTGTCGTAGTTGTTGAGTTTCAATTAGCTTATATAAATATTCGATGTAGTCATCTGTATATCTGCTTTGGTGTACATAGCACTGTATGACAATCAGTGGCTTAGCTTGGTCATGCACTTTCAGCTTGAGTGTTGCTATTCTGGAGCTGATAATTTCATCAGATTGAACAAATAATGAGTGGCATTTAGCAAAAATAAAACCCACTCCCCCAACGTGGTATTGTCCCTCCCCAGCACCAACGTGAATCTCGTCTCTTGTTTTGCACCAAGTGAAGTGTGAATCAAAATGGGCCCGACTTTAAGATATTCCGGAGACGTCACATTTGAAATTATTTAGGCTGACAATTAATTGGTTTATGTCTGTCAAAACCACTTTGAAGGTTGCAAGATATGACTTGAAATGTACGTCTCAAAGACATGATCGAGGGCGTCTGTTTATTTATTGATAACATAATAAAAGAAACCCTGAGATCTGATTTTCAGCTAGAATGAATGAGCAGTTTGACGATTTGATCGGCTAACAATTAGCCGTGAAAATATATTCCTACACAAGAAAATAATACCAAGCAAATAAGCATTAATGGTTTACAATCGGACCTAAAATGATCTTAGAGAAATAAGACATTGCGAACATCACACATTTTGAATCTCATCTCGATCAAGGACAGCAGCAGAAATTGCCGAAAAGAAGTAAGAAGACATATGACCATATCATTGCTGAGGTTAGCTAAAAAGAAAATGATGGCAGAACACTAACAATATGACAACAATATAAATAATGAGGACATGACTCATTCCAACGCAAACATATGAATGTGGACAAAAGCAATCATTCAAACACCAAGCAAGGATATTGAATCCTTCAATCTTAAACGTTAAAAGTAAATGATCAAAATATAATTGATATTGATAAAGAAAGCAAGGCAAATACTTGAAAATGTTCACCTTGTATCCACACAAAACAAATTGTCAACCATCGTTTACAATCATGTACAATATATACTATTATAATGTAAGCTATACCGATGCACGAGCACAAGAGCCGAGTTTCCAACGTCATTACCCAGTCGTCTCTGATCTGTTCGACCACAAGCATCTACCTCACTGTCAAGTCGTCTCTCATCTGTTCGAACACAAGCATCTACCTCACTGTCAAGTCGTCTCTCATCTGTTCGAACACAAGCATCTACCTCACTGTCAAGTCGTCTCTCATCTGTTCGAACACAAGCATCTACCTCACTGTCAAGTCGTCTCTCATCTGTTCGAACACAAGCATCTACCTCACTGTCAAGTCGTCTCTCATCTGTTCTTCTTCTTCTTCTTTTTCATCTTCATCGTACGCAGTCAGAGAGTAACCATTATTTTTTCGAAAAAAGCGGCGGTCATCCTGAGGCTGTCGACACTGCCATAGAGCTTGTCTTGTGGTTCCACTGGTGATGGCCACACCTGCTCTCTCTGATCCTCGTATGTCGAGCAGTTCTGCAGCAGATGCTCAGCGGTCATTTTCTCGGTACCACACGGGCATTCGTCGGTACCACCTATCTTCAATTTGTTGAATGGGTGGTACCTCAGTCTATTGTGGCCAGTGCGAAGTCTGAAGACAACGACCTGCTCACCTCTGTTAAACTGGTAATAGGCATCGTTTTTGGTGTAACCGGTATGTTCAGTTTCCCATTTGGTCATGTATATGTTTGTGGTAGTCTTGCACCTTCTTTAGCCAGTCTGTCTGCCTCCTCGTTGCCTTGGATATTGCAGTGTGATGGGACCCACTGTATAACTACCCATTTTTGGTGTGGACTGCTGGCATAGTTGACAGAGTGCTGCTCTTAAGTCATTAAGCTCAGTGTTTTTCTTGCTTTTTAGCGCTGTGACTACGGCCAGAGCATCTGTAAGCAGGACTATATAGCTTTCATTTCTTTATGTGTCACCATTTCTTCCACTGCCGCCCTCAGTGCCTCTGCCTCCGATCGGAAATTGCTTGTGTACTTACCAGTAGCGAATGACAGTGTTATGTTTCTGCCATTTGGTAGGTTCAGAAATGCTCCTGCCCCTCCGTTCTGTGTAGTGTTTGTTACAGAACCGTCGGTGTATGCATGGGTCCAGTCCATGCTTGGGTAGTTTTTCGATGTAAAGCTTAGGGTAGTATCTCTCCTTTCTTTTTCAGTCTGGCAGTTTTTGTTTCCAAAACCTGGTATATTTTCTACCACCTCTGGAAATATATGCTGCCTCCAGGTAGGTTTTCGTACAGTAGTGATGGGCTTTGGTGTTGTTAGTGCTTTTATGGGATCTTCGTGCATCTTTGCTTTGGCTATTTCTGCAAAGTTTCTCCGCTTTAGTTTCCCATTTCCCAAATGGTTTAGTCTCTGGTGCATTGGATGGTCAGTCAGTCTTCGGAGTTCCTCTGACTGCAGCTTGGCACTGCAGTCTCTTCTATCGGTAATGGATTGCAGTTTTGTAATCTTTTCAAGTTCTACAATTGGCGTTGACTTCATGCGTCCTGTTATAACTCTCATGGCTTGGTTTTGAAGCTTGCTAACTTTATCGAAGTTCGCCTTTGCTGCTGTTGTCCATGCCGTAATGCCATACTCGAGAACTGGTCTAACTCTTCCAGTGTACAGTTTCTTTAGTATGCTTTCGTCTGCTCCCCAGCTTGTGCCAGCAAGTTTCCTCATGATTGCCATTCTTTCTCTGGCTTTCATTCGGTTCTATAACGAATCAAAAGCCACATTAACAGATTAAAACAATGTAAAGTGCCAGGACGAACACCCCAAATACCGTGAGAAGGTCGATGTCTACCAACTGTCCAGAAAAGACCATTGTATCATATTACATCTCTGAACTAGCCACGACAGAATGAGACATCACATGTTCACCAAATTCCACATAAATACCCCAGCCCATGGTACTGCTGCTTGACAATTATGGCAGCAGTACATGACGACCCAAGAGATCTCAGAAGGATGCGGCCCACTGCGACTCCACTCAACGAGAAACTGTACGGCAGAATTTAGATCCTAAAAATGACAGCAGTATTTATTGAATGATCGCTGACGGAGAAGAAATGCGGATGTGCAGAAAAACAGGACGCATCTTCCGAGTAAGAAACGAAAACAAATAAGCAAGCCTTCTATAAATTAGGTGTTCAATGAGAATTTATGAACGAAAGCTGAAAACAATACCGGAAGGAAATATGTATAGCAAACGTATGGGAGGTAAACAAGTCTATAAGTACAGCGATATCATTACACATAGAACAGGTAAAACCTGTCAAATTGTAATATCAATGCAAGGAAAAGGGCACCCATTGTAGCCTACCTTTGATGTGGATAAGGCACTTGGATAAGTTCGATATTCATGTACATATACCTCTTGGGACTAGTAAATGACCGTTGGAAATTCTCCAATAATATCACACCTATTAGTTACCGGTAATTAAAAGTTGTAAACAGGTGTATGCTGGGTCGATTGTTTTTAAATGCTTGGAAAAAATATATGGAGAGGTACTGCGTGAGCTATGTTCAACATCTCCCAGAGATTGTTACATACACATTCCCTCTCTGTGGTTGAAAGATGAACAATATAGTCCATATACAGTGGTCAATGACAAAGAGGGGCAACCACTCTATGAACCTGAGAGGATAAGAGACAGATGGGATGAGTATGTCACAGACTTACTTGTATCAAGAGCACAAGCAGGTGACGGTAACGGTGACAAAGAGCACAAGCAGGTGACGGTAACCAAGAGCACAAGCAGGTGACGAATACCAAGAGCACAAGCAGATGACGGTATAGACTCTGTGCCATCATTCATTGGCACAAATCCAGAAATAAATATTGAGCAAAGCAGCAGATTGACACTCGATCAAGAAGTCAGAGAAACAGTTAGAAGAAGTCCTGACTACAAGACCCTAGGTGCAGAGAACATGTCGGCAGATTCCTTAAAAGGTAGTCACGATGTACGGGTAAGATGGCTTACAAAGATCGTTAACCAGGCGTGGATTGAAGGAACGTTATCCGGTGATTGGCAAAGGGTCGTGTGTTACATATTTTGAGAAAAAAAACAAGGACAGCAAGAAGGATTGTAGCTCTTATATGGGCCTGAAATAGATAATGTAGCTCTTATATGGGCCTGAAATAGATAATGTAGCTCTTATATGGGCCTGAAATAGATAATGTAGCTCTTATATGGGCCTGAAATAGATAATGTAGCTCTTATATGGGCCTGAAATAGATAATGTAGCTCTTATATGGGCCTGAAATAGATAATATAGCTCGTATATGGGCCTGAAATAGATAATATAGCTCGTTTATGGGCCTGAAATAGATAATATAGCTCGTATATGGGCATTATATAGCTAATATAGCACTTATGGTGGCCTAATATAGTTTATAGCTCTTATAGGAGCTTGATATAGCTAATATATCTTTTATAGGGGCCTGATATAGTTTAAATGTCTTATATGAGCCTGATACAGCTAATATAGTTCTTATAGGGGCTTGATATAGCTAATATAGCTCTTATATGAGCCTGATATAGCTAATATATCTCTTATATGGGCTTGATATAGGGTATAGCTTTTATAGGAGCCTGAAATAGCTAATATTGCTCTTACAGGGGCCTCATATAGCTTACAGCTCTTAGAGGGGTCTGCTATAGCTAATACAACTCTTATAGGGGCCTATTAAAGCTTATAGCTGTTATAGGCGCCTGATATAGTAAATATAGCTCGTATAGGGACCTGATATAGCTAATATAGATCTCATAGGCAACTGATATAGCTTATAGGGCTTATATGGGCATGATATAGCTAATATCGCTTTTATATTGTTATCTTTACTGTATGTAAAAGTAGTTCTTAAATATCAGGAGACGACAAGAACAGATAGGCTCGTGTACATACCATCACACTGGGTTTCGTCCTTTTCATTAACAGCAAAACCTTCTCTACAGGAACACTTGCGAGCATTTGAGACAACTTTGCAGATCTGTGAACAAGGTTTACCTTGCGTGCACGGGCCCTCAGCTGGAACTACTGTAACAGATGTTTGAAAACAGCTACAGTTCGTCATTTCGTTAGGCTTTCGCTAATTACAGACTGTATCATTTATCATCATAGTCACCATCTTCATTATTTTCATCATATAATGATTGACTCACCTAGCTCCCCATAGCACTTGGTGCCCCAACTTAACGCTCTCCAGCTGTCCCTATCCTGAGCCGACCTCTTGAGTTCCACCCACCAGACTTGTCCTTCTCTTTCACTATTACTCGCCGGAACGTACTCCCTACCTACCATGCTTTATTATCGTCTTCTTCGTCTTCTTCTTCTTCTTTTCCTTCTTCCCCCTCTTCCTCCTCCTTCTATTTCTTCTTTTTCTTTTTCCTCCTCCTCCTTCTTCTTTTTCTTGTTTTTCTTCATCTTCGTCATCTTCTTCCTCCTCGTAGTCTTTCTTTTTCTTCGTCTTTTTCTTATCCTTCCTCCTTTTTCTTCTTCTTCTTCTTCTTCCTCCTCTCCCCTGCGATATTTGCACCTTTCGGTCCGACACATCCGTCTTTGGCAGTTCTTTTTCTTCTTCTTCTTCTTCTGCTTTTTCTTCTTTTTCTTCTTCTGTTCTCGGACAAAATACGATATGCACTTTCGTTTTCTGTATTATAAATGAAACATATTTTCTAGAGCTCTCTTTCCCACCATGAAAACTGCTCGCACATAACATGCTTGTGTTGTGTGTGCATACCACATGAGTAGGAGATCGTTCTACTCTGATGTTGTTGTTACTGTGGCTGATATTGTTGCTGCTGTGGTTGGTATTGTTGTTACTGTGGTTGATATTGTTGCTGCTGTGGTTGGTATTGTTGTTACTGTGGTTGGTATTGTTGTTACTGTGGTTGGTATTGTTGCTGCTGTGGCTGATGTTGTTGTTACTGTGGTTGATATTGTTGTTACTGTGGTTGGTATTGTTGTTACTGTGGTTGGTATTGTTGCTGCTGTGGCTGATGTTGTTGTTACTGTGGTTGATATTGTTGTTACTGTGGTTGGTATTGTTGTTAATGTGGTTGGTATTGTTGTTACTGTGGTTGGTATTGTTGCTGCTGTGGCTGATGTTGTTGTTGCTGTGGTTGATATTGTTGTTACTGTGGTTGGTATTGTTGTTACTGTGGTTGGTATTGTTGTTACTGTGGTTGGTATTGTTGTTACTGTGGTTGGTATTGTTGTTGCTGTGGTTGGTATTGTTGTTGATGTTGTTGTTACTGTGGTTGATGTTGTTGTTACTGTGGTTGATGTTGTTGTTACTGTGGCTGATGTTGTTGTTACTGTGGTTGATGTTGTTGTTACTGTGGCTGATGTTGTTGTTACTGTGGCTGATGTTGTTGTTACTGTGGTTGGTATTGTTGTTGCTGTGGTTGATGTTGTTGTTACTGTGGTTGATGTTGTTGTTACTGTGGTTGATGTTGTTGCTGCTGTTGTTGGGGATGCTGTTGCTGTTTTTCACACTTTACATATTTTATATAGTAGTTGAAAGTAGTGGATTATCGTATACGATATATGAGTTACATTTCTGAAAGTACTGAGGAAAGTGTACCTTGATTTTCTGACTCTAGTGCAATGTGAGTATTCTAAGAAGGCAAACCATTATGAGCATCAGAATGCCGATTACCAGTTCGGAGGACTGGCTGGCTTAACACAATCAGTTTCCAGAGCCATGATCAAGGTTTGAGGTGGAGTATCCTGTCGTTATGTTTCACCTGACCCTTACGTGAGGTAGTCATTTGGACAGTATGTGTTTAATGATAGTTATGAAAGATCCTTTTCATGTTTTTTTTCCATGTATGTCATTTGAGAACGGCAACACTAATCTTCACAACCTCACTAACTGGTTGTTCTACTTCTGATAATTACAGCTTACCGATGCAGTTGTGTTTATCACTTGGACTAACAATGTAGCCTTTCTTGCAGGAACATTTGTAACTTCCTGGAGTGTCAGAGCACGAGTGTTCACATGGTTCACTTATGCATTCATTGATGTCTGAAATACATAGAAATAGTAGTTACACACACACACGTACCTGGTCAATGAGTAAATTAGCGACAGTTACTATAACACAATTATATTTGAAGCATTCCAAAAACATGTTATTATTTCATTCTGTTCAATTGAGATTGAGAGTTGTACCGTGTTATTACTCAAGGATTCCGATTTTAGTAAATTTTAAAATGTGTTTATTTCGGAAGTGTTCGAACTTACTGTTTCAAGGATGTGAAATGAAAACGTATTTAAGTTGTGAGCCGTGCCACACACCATACTGTCCCCCTTATCACTCCTAAAACATATAGACCGGACAACGTAAAAGAAACTACATTAAAAGTCAATGTGGATTCGAACCAAGCTTCACCACTCAACGAATCCTCTTCGCTGCCAAAAATAAACCATTTAGGTAATTATACCAACTAAACATAGCACAAAATGTGTCAACAAATTGTGTCGTACAGATAGGGTTAATGCGGGTTGCCCAGTTAAATCAACTTTATGAAACAAAAAGAATCTAGACTCCACAGAAAGCGTAGTTCTAAATCCAATAAATACTTAACGCTATGGCTTCCTGTCACTAATTATTCGTTACTTTATCTAAACGGGCTGTCGTTATCAGCAACCCCATCCCCACCCTCTCCCACCCCAACCAAAGCCTGCCACATGCAAAACGCTAAGCTAATACAAGATATATATTATGATCATCATCGTGTCCTCTATAGACAGTCGCTTCAATCACAGTCTAATCATAATATATATATTCTTTATATATATGTGTGTTTGTTTGTATATGTATATATATATGTGTGTATGTTTGTATATATATATATATATATATATATGTGTTTGTTTGTATATATATATATATATATATGTGTGTTTGTTTGTATATATATATATATGTGTGTTTGTTTGTATATATATATATGTGTGTTTGTTTGTATATATATATATATATGTGTGTTTGTTTGTATATATATATATATGTGTGTTTGTTTGTATATATATATATGTGTGTGTTTGTTTGTATATATATATATATATGTGTGTTTGTTTGTATATATATATATATATATATGTGTGTTTCTTTGTATATATATATATATATATATATATGTGTGTTTGTTTGTATATGTATATATATATACAAACAAACACACATATATATATATAAAATATATATATTATGATTATTTGCTTTATAAGTTCTTTTCGGTTGTGAAATTATATAACAATTATTAATGCAAATACATGTTATTGTTTTGTCTAAATAATTCAATATAATTTTAGTGTATTCTATGGTTAAAGTTAACGTCTTATATTATATGTTGTGAGTCAGCAAACCCTTAAGTAAAAGCCGTCAGTACTAAAATATCTACACACCATTGTAGAAGACTTAATATCACTTGGTGAATATGATATGGAATTAATTAACAAAACACTTACATGTAAAGGTTACTGTCAATAATTGTACGCGCTTTCGCTAGCGACAAGACAGAGCACATTGGAAATCCGTTGCAAATCACTGTCACTATGGAGTTTGCACCTGGACTGAATTAGACCAAAATATTCGAACAATTGTTTGCGTTCGCCATTTTTCTCTAATTCCCAAGGACGTGCGTTACACCGTGGTTTCTATTTTGCGGATTTCGGCACAGTGAATCCGACGTCAGCGTGGTTTTTTTGTGAGGGTCTGCTTCTTCCTGCATTTTCTAAGGGTTTGCTTCCCCTGGGTAATGGCCAGTACTGTGGTGGGGATCAAAGCAACCCCATTTGGGTTGTGAGCCGTGTCATGTTATAATATAGACTGATACAATGAGGTAAACAATTATACTAGGTCTTACTTTCACATTTGTTAGCGTTTGATGCGCTGACTTTGTAGCCGCTTCTACAAGAGCATACCGCTTTCCCACCAGAGTCGCTACACACTTGCTCGCATGGTGATTTGGTCCCGCAGACATCAACTTCTGCAAAAGAAATTAAAATAATTTCAAGCTGCATTTCTTCACATTTATGGGTTGCATGGGGGAAGAAAAAGTAAGTGGGGAGGGGGAGGGTAAGGTAGTTTTCAATTTTGTTTTTAACATGGGGGGGGGGGGGGGGGGTTGAAGGTTGTTTTGTTAAGGGACGATGGAATTTGTAGGTTGTTTTTTAAAAGTGGATGCATTTGCATGTTGCTTTTAAAGGGAGAGGGGCGGCTGTTTGATTCCTATATGCCCTATCTGTGTACAAAAGACAGACCCTCTGGAAAATGATGTGTGTCGTAATAGAATAAATATAGGTTTGTGCATCGAATTAGTTATCTCACCATTATAAAGATAGATATACTCGTATAAATATATATATATATATAATCTTCTGAGCAATATCGAGTCGTTCCACACCGAAATGAAGGGTACCATCAAATTTGACAGTGCGTCCTCAGAGACGTTTGCATTCAAGATGGGAGTAAAATAATGTTATGTACTTGTGCCAACCCTATAGGGAATATATTTCTCACTTCTCTTGAAGCATGCATTTCGTGACCTAGTATCTTCATTCATTCTCGCTCAGATGGTGTCCTATTCTTCTTCTTCTTCTTATTCTTCTTCGTACGCAGTCAGACAGCAACCATAGTGTCCTATTCAAATGCCAATAGCTGAAAACGAGCACCAAAATAAACTGGGTGCTAATGATGCCGCAATTACGACTCACTCAGAGGAGGAACTGCAACACTTACTAACTGCATTTTCAGAAGCCTGCTGTGAGTTTGGGTTAACAATCAGCAAAACGAAAACACAGGTTATGGTCCAGGGTGCAAACAAACCACTAATCCATTGATTATGAGGCTCAAATAAAGTAAATCGTTTTACGTATCTGGGATCCTCAGTCAAAAATAAACTATCCGTAGATCAACTGATCAATTTCAGGATAGGCATAACAGCAACTACAATGAGCAGATTGACAAAAAGGGTCTTGGAGAACAAGAAGCTCTCTATTAAAACAAAACCACTTGTTCACGAGAACTGTGTCCTCAGCACCGGTCTTTATGGCAGGGAGACATTGTCTACCTACATGCACCAGCAGAGAAGGCTAAACAGCTATCACGTGATATGCCTGCGCAGAATCATAGTGGTTAGGTTGCAAAGACAAGATCACCAGCGAGGAAGTGTTGGAGAGAACATGCACTGTCACAATATTTTCCATGCTCTGTCTTCAAAGGCTCCGATGTCTGGTACACATTCAGAGGATGGATGATTGCAGAATACCAAAATATGTTCTATATGGGGAATTACAGTTGAGGGAAATGTCTCGGAGCTGGCCACTACTTCGGCACAAGGATGTATAAAAGCGGAAAATGAATGATGAAAGCATCGATTTGGGAACAGGGCGCAATAGGTCGTGTAACATTTTAGGAGCAGAATTACGCATGGAATACAGACACGTCAGATACTGATTGATGATAGCCTAAACACTTAGCGTTTGAGAAGACACGCCACACCATTTGATCTCGCACCAATCATGACTTTCCTTGTCCATACAGTGGAAGTCGTTTCTCTGCCAGGATTGGTCTTACGGGTCACATTCGATACCGTCATGGAGTTTAGTTGCAAACCTTTTTTTTCCGAAGTACAATTGCTATCGTCTGAAAGAACGGAAAGAGCTAAAGATCATCTTCATCATCATCTTCATCATCATAAATACCGTTTGCTGAAAGGACATTGGGACACCAATACTGCAGATTGTTGGACCAATTCCCGTCACTCTACTGAGGCACCAATACTGCAGATTGTTGGACCAATTCCCGTCACTCTACTTAGTTTTTTCGCTGGTGAATATTTCTACTAGCTATGAACCTTCCCATCATCTATTTTTCTGTGTCCCTCTCTTATTCTATCTTGGCATAGTGCCTTGCAGGATCTTCCTGGTCGACCAAAACAATCTTGAATCACGCCAATACCATGCGAGCTTGTGTGTTTTTACCATATTCAATAGATCTTTATATTGTGCGAGTTTTTACTTAACGGTGTCCCTAACTTCCTTATTCGTGACGAGTCTAGATATTAAATGCTGAAGTTTCGACGCAGACATGTCATCTCCATTGCACACATTTTTTTCTCTACAATTGCTGTCAGAGTCCAAGTTTCGAACGCGTAAACATGCCAAGTGCATACATTAAACTCAACTTGCATTGCATGTCTATACTTGTGTCCCTCCATATAGGTCTCAGTTTGGTCAGAGCAATATGGCAATCGCTGTGTTTGCTTGAATCTCAATTCTTGAACCTTCCGCATTCATCAGTGCTCCCAGGTATTTAAACTGTTCAACAATTTGCAATGGATCCCCGGCCTTTGGTCTCAATCTGACTTGTTAGACCTTCTAGGACTTTGACCGTGATGTTACTATTTTCTGCACTAATTTCCATTCTAAAATTTTGAGCGTTTTTGTCAAAGGTTTTGAGATTAGACTAGCAAGTTATGTGTTTCTCCCAGCCGGTTGTGAAATGTCATCACTAAACTGGAGATTTGTGAGTGTACGACCACCTACGCTGACCGTTTCCACTTGATTCTCCAGAACTTCGGCCATAATGAAAAACATTATGAACATGGTCGACGAAGGAAGACATCCTTGTCGTACACTACACCATTACTATCAAGCAGGGCGAGAACTTGATCACAGGTAAGAAAGCCGCAAACGCCTTTGTCGATCACTATGCCAGAGCAAACCACATCGAGGTCCCTGCAGAAAAGCATACAGACATTAGCGAAGAGCTAAAGGGGCACGAAAACATAAATACGGCTCCCGAAGAGCACATGATGGCCAAACTAACAATGCGCGAAATGGAAGAGGCTATGAGAACACTAAAGAAAAGGAAATCTCCCGGAAAAGACGGGAAAACAAACGAAATGCTGATGGGGCTGGGCCAAACAGCGAAGAGGAAACTACTATCAGTCCTGAACCAAAGCTGGAAAAGGGGTATTGTACCCCAGGCATGGAAAGATGCAATACTGGTACCAGTACCAAAAACAGGAAAGGATAAAACAGATCCAAATGGATACAGGCCCATAAGCCTACTGAGCTGTGTCGGCAAGCTGATGGAACGGATGATAAACACCAGACTGATGTGGCATCTGGAAGAAAAACGAATACTAATTCCACAGCAAGCCGGCTTTAGACAGCACAGATCCACTGAGGACCAGGTCATCCTCATAGCCCAGGAGATAGAAGATGCCTACCAGGCACAGAAACACACAGTAGCTGTTTGGGTGGATCTGGAAAAGGCATTTGACAAAGTCTGGAAGGATGGACTTAGAGTCAAGCTAATAAGAAGTGATGTCTGTGGGAAGATGTACAAGTGGATCAACCACTACCTCAAACAAAGAACGGCCAGAGTCCAAGTACAAGGGCAGATGAGCAAAAAGGTGACACTCGAACAGGGAGTACCCCAAGGGGGAGTTTTGTCACCCACACTCTTCCTGGTATATATAAACGATATTACAGAGAATATACCAAGAAGAGTCCATAGCTCAATGTTTGCAGACGATCTGGCTATGTGGACCTCTGAAAAGAATCTCACCATAGCAAGAAATCGGATGCAGACGGCCCTAACATCGCTGGAAGAGTGGGCGAACTCATGGCTGGTCAAAATAAACGAGGAGAAAACCACGTGCACAATATTCTCGCTCTCATTAAAACCCCAAAGTACCAAATTAAGTCTAAATGGCAAAATCCTGCAGCCAAACGACAACCCAACCTATCTGGGAGTCACATTTGATCGGCGCATGACATGGAAAAGTCAGATCGAGAGAAACCGAATGAAAGCCAGAGAAAGAATGGCAATCATGAGGAAACTTGCTGGCACAAGCTGGGGAGCAGACGAAGGCATACTAAAGAAACTGTACACTGGAAGAGTGAGACCAGTTCTCGAGTATGGCATTGCGGCATGGACAACAGCAGCGAAGGCGAACTTCGATAAAGTTAACAAACTTCAAAACCAAGCCATGAGAATTATAACAGGTGGCATGAAGTCAACGCCAATTGTAGAACTTGAAAAGATCACAAAACTGCAATCCATGACCGATAGAAGAGACTGCAGAGCCCAGCTGCAGTCAGAGAAACTCCGAAGACTGACGGACCATCCAATGTACCAGAGACTAAACAATTTGGGAAATGGGAAACTAAAGCGGAGAAACTTTGCAGAAATAGCCAAAGCAAAGATGCACGAAGATCCCACAAACGCACAAACACCAAAACCCATCACTACTGTACGAAAACCTACCTGGAGGCAGGATATATTTCCAGAGGTGGTAGAAAATATACCAGGTATTGCAAACAAAAACTGCCAGACTGAAAAAGAAAGGAGAGACACTACCCTAAGTGTCATAACGAAAAGCTACCCAAGCATGGACTGGACCCATGCATACACCGACGGTTCTGTAACAAACACTACACAGAACGGAGGGGCAGGAGCATTCCTGAACCTACCAAATGGCAGACAAATAACACTGTCATTCGCTACTGGTAAGTACACAAGCAATTTCAGAGCGGAGGCAGAGGCACTGAGGGCGGCAGTGGAAGAAATGGTGACAAACAGTGAAAATGAGAGCCATATAGTTCTGCTGACAGATGCTCTCGAAGTAGTCACAGCGCTAAAAAGCCAGAAAAACACTGAGCTTAATGACCTAAGAGCAGCACTCTGCAAACTGTGCCAGCAGTCCGCACCAAAAAGGGTAGTGGTACAGTGGGTCCCGTCACACTGCAACATCCAAGGCAACGAGGAGGCAGACAGACTGGCAAAAGAAGGTGCAAGACTACCACAAACAGATACCAGTATGACGTACGAAGAGTCAAAACGGCTTATCAAAGCCAGATACATGACCAAATGGGAAACCGAACATACTGGTTACACCAAAAACGATGCCTATTATCAGTTGAACCGAAGAGAGCAGGTCATTGTCTTCAGACTTCGCACTGGCCACAACAGACTGAGGTACCACCTATTCAACAAATTGAAGATAGGGTGTACCGACGAATGCCCGTGCGGTACTGGTAAAATGACCACTGAACATCTGCTGCAGAACTGCCCGACATACGAGGATCAGCGAGAGCAGATGTGGCCATTACCAGTGGAACTGCAAGACAAGCTCTATGGCAGTGGCGAGAGCCTCAGGACGACCGCCGCTTTTTTCGAAAAAATAATGGTTACTGTCTGACTGTGTACGCAGAAGAAGAAGAAGAAGAAGTACACTACATCAAGGTTGACCTAGGGAACCCTTTCACAGTAATCCCCTAAAGGTAGACTGCACTAGTGGCTTGGCAATAGAGTTATCCAATGCCGTATGCAAGCTGACACCCGATCATAGTATCCCAAAGGGCCTCATGTCAAAAGATTGTTAAAGTCAAGAACTCCGTAAGGTAGGGTATTTGTCATTACGTCTCACCTGTACCTGACCGTAGGTTTGACTCTCTTACTAGTATAGTTATAAATGGCATTTTTGGCCATTTTATATCTCGAGTGAACTTTGATAAACGTGACCATTATCTTCCAAACCCATCATAGTGGTTTGATGTGCCCCTAATTATTGTAACCAAGCGACGCAATTGTGTTATCATTATGCAGATTGCATTTGGACTATAGTAAACCAAAACATGTGAGCTACTGTTTCATGTTATAATATAGACTGATACAGTGTGGTAAACAATGAAAATGGATCTTACTTTCACATTTGTTAGGGTTTGATGCGCTGACTTTAAAGCCGCTTCTACAAGAGCATACAGCTTTCCCACCAGAGTCGCTACACACTTGTTCACATGGTGAATTGGCACCGCAGACATCAACCTCTGCAAAATAATTTTTTTTTAATGACAAATTACATTAATATCAAGTTATCAAGAGGAAGAAAAGGGGGCTGGGAGGAGGGTGGGGGTGAGATGATGGTGTGATTTAACATTTTAGATTTAAAGATCTTAGAGAGTATGCGGGTAGGGTGGGGGAATGAAGTGGGAAGGGTTTCAAAGTTGTTTTGTTAAAGGTGGATGGAATTTGTTGTTTCCTTATTAAGGTTGGATGGGATTGACAGGATGTTTTTAAAGGGAGAGAGGCGGCTGCTTGATTCATGTATCCTTTATCTATGAGCAAAAGAACAGTCCCCCTGGAACTTGATGTGCGTCGTAATGGAATAAATATAGATGTGTACATCAAATTAGTTATTTGATCGTTTTGAAGATATATATACTCGCAAATATTTATATATATATTTATTTGAATATGTATGTACGTATATATATATACATATATATATATATATATATATATATATATATATATATATATATATATAATCACATACATCTTTATATATCATAACAATCATCATAACTTATGTTACCTGAAAGGACATTAGGACACCAATACTGCAGACTGTTGAACCAGTTCCCACCACTCCAGACACCAATACTGCAGACTGTTGGACCATTTCCCACCACTCCACTTAGTTTTGTCCAAGGGTCTTGTTATTCTAGCTATGGATCGTCACATGCACTCTCTGATGTTTTCTTCCCATCTGTTTTTATGCGTCTCTCTCTTACGCTTCCCTGGCATAGTGTCTTGCAGGAACTTTTTGGTCAATCCAAACAATTTTGAAACATGCCCATACCATGCGAGCTTGTTAGCTTTTACCAAAAAGCAATAGACCTTTACAGTTTGCGATTTTTCTCTTAACGGTGTCCCTAATTGCCATATTCGTGTCGTAGTCTACATATTAA
Source organism: Ariolimax columbianus (assembly GCA_036924085.1). Taxonomy (NCBI): domain Eukaryota; kingdom Metazoa; phylum Mollusca; class Gastropoda; order Stylommatophora; family Arionidae; genus Ariolimax; species Ariolimax columbianus. The sequence goes on from JAVGWX010000014.1 coordinate 26,103,605, forward strand.
ATGCTGAAGTTTCGACGCAGACATGTCATCTCCATTGCACACATTTTTTTTTCTCTAGAACTGCTGTCAGAATCCACATTTCGAACGCGTAAACGTTCACGGAAGTGACAAGTGCATACATTAAACTAAACTTGGATTGCATGTCTATACTTGTGTCCCTCCATAGATGTCTCAGTTTGGTCAAAGCTGTATGGCTATCGCTGTTTTTGCTTGAATCTCAATTCTGGAACCGCCGGTATCCATGTGTGTTCCCAGGTATTTAAACTGTTGAACAATTTGCTTTGGATCGCCTTTGGTCTCAATCTGATTTGTTGGACCCTCTGGGACTTTGACAGTGATGTTACTATTTTATGCATTAATTTCCATTCCAAACTTTTGAGCGTTTTTGACAAGGTTTGAGATTAAACTCGCAAGTTCTATCTCTCTTCCAGCCGGTCGTGAAATGTCATCAGTAAACTGGAGATTTGTGAGTTTACGATCAACTATGTCATCACGTACCCACGTGAACCTCAAGAGCTTCGGACATAATTTTAAAAAAAACATTCAACATGGTCTATTAAAGACGTCCGTGTCGTACATCATATCAAGGTTGAAGTAGGGAACTATTTTACAGTAATCCCGTAAAGGAAGACTGCACTGTTGGCTTGGTAATAAAGTTATCCAATGCCGTCTGCTAGCTGACACCCGATCATATATTTTCGCATAGTTCCGCAGAGGGCCTCATGTCCAACCATGTCAAAAGCTTTTTAATGTTCAGAAAGCTGTGAGGTAGGGTATTTGTCTGTACGTCTCACCTGTACCTGACCGTAGGTTTGACTATCTTACTAGTATAGTTATAAATGGTCTGTTTGGCCATTTTATATCTAGAGTAAACTTTGATAAATGTGACCATTAACTTCCAAACCCATCTTAGTTGGTTGATGTGCCTCTGATTAATGCAACCAACCGATGCATTTGTGTTTGTCCCAAGGGCTAACCATGTCTGCAGATTACACCTGGGATGTAGTAAACCAAGACATGAGAACTATTATTTCATATTATAATATAGACTGATAACAAATGGGAAACAATGAAAATGGATCTTAGTTTCACATTTGTTAGGGTTTGATGTGCTGACTTTAAATCCGCTTCTACAAGAGCATACAGCAGCTTTCCCACCAGAGGTGGTACACCAGTGTTCACATGGTGAATTGGCCCCGCAGACATCAACTTCTGCAAAATAAGTTAAAGAAGAACTGTTTTGACTACCAGTAGAAAGGGCGGAAGGCGGTCATCTGGCGCTTTGAAACCAGTAGTTTTGGGCAGATATGAGCTCGAACGCCTATAACGGCTTTTTATCTAAGAGAAGTACAATTCTTAATTCAAACCATATGAAGCCTTGCAGATAAGATACCGGTGTATCTTGTTTGGTTTTTTCAGAAATGGCCGTAGAACCTGTTTTCTGATAATTGTTAAAGTTGGCCAGCGTCTACAAGCCTGACACCTGACTATGTGCGAAGATTACCACCCAGAAAGATTTAATGTCTTATCCTAGAGCGACAAAAGGCAACCTCAGCTGAGTATTGTTGCAAGGCAGACCAGGCCCTTATCTTCGGTTGACGATTTGTCTAGAAGTGAGCACCGAAAGGTGAACAGCTTTGCTCTGCTGATCCGCCAGCTTCTGCAGCTTGCCTTTTTTCAAATATATTGGCATCATCTTTCCCTTGGAGCAAACAAAGCAGACCGAGAGATGGACCATACTGCACGGGCAACATTTGGTCCCTATATGGTCCCTAATATGGAACGGGTGCTGGAATTAGACCCTCGAAAATCTGGGGCTATTCTCTCGGTAGCTTGATTGTCTCGCATCTAGTGTTCACTAAAGGAATTGACGGAAGGGCACCACCAGGAGTGGAACCTGCGGCTTAATTTGACTCAACACGCCAATACTGTAGAACAACTGACAAATCGAGAGCACTTCCGTTGGGTCTAATAATGAACGTGTGCTGGTATTAGACTCACGGAAGACAAGTCAGCTCTTTAACCTTCCAATGAAAGAACGCTACGGAAATCGTGTTTAACCCCGCTGAAACCGCAGATTTCAGATACATGGTCATTGACAAACAAAAGCCCTCAATTAATGCGTCTGGTCTAATAGTGAACGGGTGCTGGAAATAGACTATCTGAAGACAGGTCAGTTTTACCCTACTAATGACAGGGCGTTGCTACGGTAATCCTGCTCAATTCGAGAGGAGCCGCAGACATTTTGGTTCACGTACCAGGCTGATAAGCCAATGGCACGAGGCTACCATGTGAGGGATTACGGCCGAACGCCTGTAAGCCGGAATCCCGCCCAAAATCTCAGCACCACTGCAATGGGAGGCTTCGACATGGTCGGGACCTGGGGCTCGCGCCCCAGCCCTATCCGGTAGAGCCGCAGAAAGAGGTCTGTGCCGTCCGCCGATCAAAGCGGGCGGATAGCTGCTTGATATTCACCCTATACGGCGATGGGATGAGAAACCACCAACATAAGACTTAGTTCTTGGTCGGGGTGTCGAAAACAGTAGAGCAGCCACCTCACTGTGAACTGTCGAGACTCAACCAATGACCATGAGATTTGTCCGCACATTAGGCGAACAACATCTCCGCGGCATTATCAGGCTTGTCCCCTGGTTACATGCACTTCTGCCTCGATCTCTACCTCTGTACGCTATCAGCCATACCAATGGACGCAGAAGAGATGCAGACTAGCGGACATTGCACATCTGCCCTATTGTGTCAACTTCCCAGGTGGCGGGGAATGCTAGGCGTACCATCACTGAAGATGTGCCGAGAAAATAAAGGGAGCAAAGAGGAACCCCGCCCACATGCACATGATACGTTACTGGCAGGACGTGACGATCATGTGATACAGACACACTGGACTGCCTCTCTTCCGGGTTAGTACAAACCAGTACATAGTCAATTTCATATATCATATCTCATATATCATTACCGCATCATATAGACACGAGTAGTGAAGACTCGTCAGTCCTGTAAGACAACTTCCATAAGAGAGACAATTCTGATCACAAACAACTGCTGCCTTGCAGATAGGCTGGGGACAGCCAAAGGATAAGAAGGGCATCCCTACAGAAACGCCTGTTGAAATCGGATGCACTGGGCCACAAGCTTAACATACAGTGCAACGAAATCGCAGTATTATGACAGTTCAACTTATCAGAAAAACGTATGGCGCTCATCCTGCGGAGTCCCGCCAAGCAGCGAGAGTGCCGGGCCTCACGCCTCGAAGGGGCCCACCCTTTACTACTGGTGGTCACCCACCCATGTGTTGTGGAGTCAAGGCACATGGCTATGGGGCAATTTCTATTGACCAAAAACTCAAGACCCTCTGAATACTACAGTGGAATGCGAAGGGAGTCATTAACAAAAAAGCTATCCCTAACACATCACCTGCATGAAGGTAAGATTGACGTGGCATGTATCCAAGAAACGCACCTCAACAGCAACCATAAATTCTCAATCAGAGGATACCAGACCTTCCGCCTGAATAGAGAAGGTCACAAGGGAGGGGTTCTGATACTGACCCGTAACTGCATACCGTTTAGCGCGGTAACTGTCAATCACACCGGACAAGCAGAAATTGTAGGAGTAGAGAGACGAAGCTCCGCATCTTCAACCTGTACGGACCACCAAATAAAGACCTATCGCTCTCGAGTATGGAAGTCAAGGACTCCAACTGCATAGTAGTTGGAGATCTCAACAGCCACTCGGAGCGATGGCGATACTCGGACACAGACAGCAGAGGTGACGAAGTGGAAGATTGGGAGATAGACACGAATCTCCATCTAATCAATAGGCCGGAGGATAGCCCTAGCTTCTATTCTAGAATATGGCATACCACCTCGACTCCAGATTTAACCTTCTCCACAATAGACATTCACCATAAAATAGACCACCAGGTGCTAAACCAATTGGCAGGTAGCGACCACAGGCCAATTAGGCTAGAAATCGATATGGAAGTAGGCCCACAGGAAACAAAACCGCTCCCACGTTGGAATTACAAACGAGCCGACTGGGACAGATTTGCAATCCTGACAGATGGGCTGTGTGAAACCATAAACACACGGAACAACAAAATGAAGCCCATGGTTGAAAGCCTAAGCAAAGCAATAATGCAAGCTGCCACTGAAACCATCCCAAGATGGGCAAGGAAAAATTATAAGCCCTATTGGAATGATGAGTTGCAGAATATGGAAGACGCAGTTACAAATGCTAGGAACATGGCAGAGCGAGAACAATCTATGGAGGCAAATATCGCCCTCAAAGCCGCCACGGCGAAATACAAATACACTATAAACCAAACAGCAAGAGAAAGCTGGAAAAACAAAACAGAAAGTCTCAAATTAGACAAAGAAGGGAACAAACTCTGGAAGTTAGTCAGAGCCATGAACGACGAAACCCCGTCAAACGAACAAATTACCCATCAAGCAGGGTGAAACCTTGCTCACTGGTAAAAAAGCCGCAAACGCTTTTGCCGAATACTATGCCAAAGCGAACCACATAGATGTCCCTGCATATAGGCATACGGACATCAATGAAGAGTAAAAGGTGCACGACAACATCAATATGGCACCAGAAAAGCATATGATGGCAAAACTAACAATGAGCGAAATGGAAGAGGCCATGAGAACAATAAAGAAAAGGAAATCGATACGCCTATAACGGCTTTTTATCTAAGAGAAGTAAAATTCTGAATTCAAACTATATGAAGCCTTGCAGATAAGATACCGGTGTATCTTTTATGGTCTTATCAGAGATGGCCGTGGAACCTGTATTCTGATAATTGTGAAAGTTGGCCAGCGTCTACAAACCTGACACCTGAATATGTGCGAAGAATCCCACGCAGAAAGATTTAATGTCTTATCCTAGAGCGACAAAAGGCAACCTCAGCTGAGTATTGTTGCAAGGCAGACCAGGCCCTTATCTTCGGTTGACGATTTGTCTAGAAGTGAGCTCCGAAAGACAAACAGCTTTGCTCTGCTGATCCGCCAGCTTCTGCAGCTTGCCTTTTTCAAATATATTGGCATCATCTTTCCCTTGGAGCAAACAAAGCAGACCGAGAGATGGACCATACTGCACGGGCAACACATGGTCCCTATAATTATTCCTGGGCTTTGTGCTAAAAGCACAATTACTTTCATCTGAGAAGATGAAAAGAGCCAATGAAGATAATATATATATATATATATATATATATATACATACACATCATCATCTTAATTATCATTAGTCCCGTAACCTGGAAGGCCATTGAGGCACCAAAAGTGCAGACTGTTGAACGATTTCTAACCATTTCACTTAGTTTTGTGCACGGGTATTTGCTCTAGCTATGTACGTTCCAATCCACTCTCTAATGTTGTCTTCCCACCTCTTTGTCTGCCTCCCTCTCTTACGCTTCCTTGGCATCGTGCCTTGCAGGATCGTCTTTGTCAAAACAATCAATCTTGGAACATGCCTATACCACATGATCGTGCATACTGTTACCAAAGTAAATAGATCTTTAAATTTGGTGACCTTTCTTTTAGCCGTATCCCAAACTGCCTCATTCGTGTCGTAGTCTAGATACTAAATGCCAAGATCTCGACCCAGTCATGTCATCTCCATTGTACACATTATTTGCTCATGTCAAACCATGGCATAGAATATCATTCCATTCTAGTGAGAGTCATTATTCTTCTTCTTTTTCTTCTTCTTCGTACGCAGTCAGACAGTAACCATTATTTTTCGAAAAAAGCGGCGGTCATCCTGAGGCTGTCGCCACTGCCATAGAGCTTGTCTTGCAGTTCCACTGGTGATGGCCACATCTGCTCTCTCTGATCCTCGTATGTCGGGCAGTTCTGCAGCAGATGTTCAGCGGTCATTTTACCAGTACCGCACGGGCATTCGTCGGTACCACCTATCTTCAATTTGTTGAATAGGTGGTACCTCAGTCTATTGTGGCCAGTGCGAAGTCTGAAGACAATGACCTGCTCTCTTCGGTTCAACTAGTAATAGGCATCGTTTTTGGTGTAACCAGTATGTTCGGTTTCCCATTTGGTCATGTATCTGGCTTTGATAGGCCGTGTTGACTCTTCGTACGTCATACTAGTATGTGTTTGTGGTAGTCTTGCACCTTCTTTTGCCAGTCTGTCTGCCTCCTCGTTGCCATGGATGTTGCAGTGTGATGGGACCCACTGTACCACTACCCTTTTTGGTGCGGACTGCTGGCACAGATTGCAGGGTGCTGCTCTTAAGTCATTAAGCACAGTGTTTTTCTTGCTTTTTAGCGCTGTGACTACGGCGAGAGCATCTGTAAGCAGGTCTATATGGCTTTCATTTTCCCTGTGTGTCACCATTTCTTCCACTGCCGCCCTCAGTGCCTCTGCCTCCGCTCTGAAATTGCTTGTGTACTTACCAGTAGCGAATGACAGTGTTATTTTTCTGCCATTTGGTAGGTTCAGGAATGCTCCTGCCCCTCCGTTCTGTGTAGTGTTTGTTACAGAACCGTCGGTGTATGCATGGGTCCAGTCCATGCTTGGGTAGCTTTCCGATATGAAGCTTAGGGTAGTATCTCTCCTTTCTTTTTCAGTCTGGCAGTTTTTGTTTCCAATACCTGGTATATTTTCTACCACCTCTGGAAATATATCCTGCCTCCAGGTAGGTTTTCGTACAGTAGTGATGGGTTTTGGTGTTGTTAGTGCGTTTATGGGATCTTCGTGCATCTTTGCTTTGGCTATTTTTGCAAAGTTTCTCCGCTTTAGTTTCCCATTTCCCAAATTGTTTAGTCTCTGGTGCATTGGATGGTCGGTCAGTCTTCGGAGTTTCTCTGACTGCAGCTGGGCTCTGTAGTCTCTTCTATCGGTCATGGATTGCAGTTTTGTAATCTTTTCAAGTTCTACAATTGGCGTTGTCTTCATGCCTCCTGTTATGGCTTGGTTTTGAAGTTTGCTAACTTTATCGAAGTTCGCCTTCGCTGCTGTTGTCCATGCCGCAATGCCATACTCGAGAACTGGTCTCACTCTTCCAGTATACAGTTTCTTTAGTATGCCTTCGTCTGCTCCCCAGATTGTGCCAGCAAGTTTCCTAATGATTGCCATTCTTTCTCTGGCTCTCATTCGGTTTCTCTCAATCTGACCGATAAAATGTGACTCCCATATAGGTTAGGTTGTCGTTTGGCTGCAGGAATTTGCCATTTAGACTTAATTTGGTATTTTGGGGTTTTAATGAAAGCGAGAATATTCTGCATGTGGTTTTCTCCTCGTTTATTTTGAACAGCCATGAGTTGGCCCACTCTTCTAGCGATGTTAGGGCCGTCGGCATCCGATTTCTTGCTATGGTGAGATTCTTTTCAGAGGTCCACATAGCCAGATCGTCTGCAAACATTGACCTATGGACTCTTCTTGGTATATTCTCTGTAATATCGTTTATATATACCAGGAAGAGTGTGGGTGACAGTACTCCCCCTTGGAGTACTCCCTGCTCGAGTGTCACCTTTTTGCTCATCTGCCCTTGTACTTGGACTCTGGCCGTTCTTTGTTTGAGGTAGTGGTTGATCCACTTGTACATTTTCCCACAAACATCACTTTTTTTTAGCTTGACTCTAAGTCCGTCTTTCTAGACTTTGTCAAATACCTTTTCCAGATCCACCCAAACAGCTACTGTGTGTTTCTGTGCCTCGTAGGCATCTTCTATCTCCTGGGCTATGAGGATGACCTGGTCCTCAGTGGATCTGTGCTGTCTAAAGCCGGCTTGCTGTGGAATTAGTATTCGTTTTTCTTCCAGATGCCACATCAGTCTGGTGTTTATCATACGTTCCATCAGCTTGCCGACACAGCTCAGTAGGCTGATGGGCCTGTACCCATTTGGATCTGTTTTGTCCTTTCCTGTTTTTGGTACTGGTACCAGTATTGCGTCTTTCCATGCCTGGGGTACAATTCCCCTTTTCCAGCTTTGGTTCAGGACCGATAGCAGTTTCCTCTTCGCTGTTTGGCCCAGCCCCATCAGCATTTCGTTTGTTATCCCGTCTTTTCCGGGAGATTTCCTTTTCTTTAATGTTCTCATAGCCTCTTCCATTTCGCGCATTGTTAATTTGGCCATCATGTGCTCTTCAGGTGCCGTATTCATGTTGTCGTGCCCCTTTAGCTCTTCGCTAATGCCTGTATGCTTATCTGCAGGGACCTCGATGTGGTTTGCTCTGGCATAGTGATCGACAAAGGCGTTTGCGGCTTTCTCACCTGTGATCAAGTTTTCGCCCTGCTTGATGGTAATTTGTTTGTTTGACGGGGTTTCGTCGTTCATGGCTCTGACTAGCTTCCATAGCTTGTTCCCGTCTTTGTCCAGGTTTAGGCTTTCCGTTTTATTTTTCCAGCTTTCTTTTGCTGTTTGCTTGAGAGTGTGTTTGTATTTCGCCGTGGCGGCTTTGAGTGCGATGTTTGCCTCCATGGATTGTTCTCGCTCTGCCATGTTCCTAGCATTTGTTACTGCATCTTCCGCTTTCTGCAACTCATCATTCCAGTAGGGCTAATAGTTTTTCCTAGCTAGGGATGGTTTCAGTGGTGGCTTGCATTATTGCCTTGCTTAGGCTTTCCACCATGGGCTTCATTTTGGTGTTTCGTGTGTTGCTGGTTTCACACAGCCCATCTGTCAGGATTGCAAATCTGTCCCAGTCGGCTCGTCTGTAATTCCAACGTGGGAGCGGTTTTGTTTCCTGTGGGCCTACTTCCATGTCAATGGTTAGCCTGATCGGCCTGTGGTCGCTACCTGCCAGTTGGTTTAGCACCTTGCGGTCTATTTTATGTTGTATGTCCTGTGTGGAGAAGGCCAAATCTGGAGTCGAGGTGGTATGTCATGTTCTTGAATAGAAGCTAGGGCTATCCTCCGGCCTATTGATTAGGGAGAGATTTGCATCTATCTCCCAATCTTCCACTTCGTCACCTCTGCTGTCTGTGTCAGAGTATCCCCATCTCTCCGAGTGGCTGTTGAAATCTCCAATTACTATGCAGTTGGAGTCTCTGACCTCCATACTCGAGAGCGATAGGTCTCTATTTGGTGGTCCGTACAGATTGAAAATGCGGAGCTTCGTCTCTTGAGCCATTATGTCAACTCCTACAATTTCTGCTTGTCCGGTGTGATTGACAGATACCGCGCTACTCGGTATGCAGTTTCTGGTCAGTATCAGGACCCCTCCTTTGTGGCCTTCTCTATCGAGACGGAAGGTCTGGTATCCTCTGATTGAGAATTTATGATTATTGTTGAGATGCGTTTCCTGGATACATGCCACGTCAATCTTACCTTCATGCAGGTGATGTGTTAGGGAAAGTTTTTTGTTAATGACTCCCTCCGCATTCCACTGTAGTATTTTGAGGGTCTTGAGTTTTTGGTCAATAAAAGTTGCCCCATAGCCATGTGCCTTGACTCAACGACACATGGGTGGGTGACCACCAGTAGTCAAGGAAGATTCATTATTCGTCTCCCGTGTGTTTTGCTAATAATCATAGTTTTGTTTCGCCTTATTGAATTCTCAAACAATAATCCCCGCTTCTGTTATTGACTATTTCAACAAATGCTAGCAACTCCTGCTCCCTTTCAGCCAGCAATACCGTATGATCAGCTAACTATCATGCCGTTGATATTTATTACTGACATCTCCATAATCCGTTTGCAGATTTACATTGTGTAGTAGTTGAATGGTCAAGCTGATAGCACAAATATTTGTCTCGCGTCTCAATTTATACAGATATCTACTGAGTAATTATGTCTCGATCGTATTGTTGCCACCTGATCCTAATATAGATTAATAATTAGTCTAATATATTTTCTACTTAGGCCAAACACTTGGAGACATTCAGTTAATTTTAAAATTATTTTGAATAACTCTGTCAAATACCTAACCGTAATTTGTTTTTAAACGCATGTAAGTCCTTTTTTTTTCTTCTTCTTATTGTGTCCCACTGCGCTTGTCATAAGACTCTGCAGAGAGGCGGGATATGTATTTTGTTCTTATCACCATGTGGAATGCTTGTACTGTCGCTAGGTGTAACTTTAGCAGTGTGTCAGAGTGTGTCAATCCACTTACATCAAGGTCGACCCTTGCAAGTGGACCGGAGACCAGCATATTGTATGCTCTCGCTGCAGGTTGGTCATAATGCTTTCTGACTAAATAACTAACCACTTCATTTGTGGGGGTTCAATGAAGTCACTAACTGGGTTTGTCTTAATTCATTGCCTGATCGTGGTGTTGCGTATTCGGTCAAGGATTGTTTTTCCGGCTGTACTTCCACCTTTTCTAGTTTTACCCCACCCCAAAGTCAAAACACTCGAACTTCAAATTTGATGTACTCCTACAAACGTGTTCCCTCTCACTCGTATACAACATATTGCCTCACGCGTAATATTGCTCAATTGAAACAGGTAACAAATCATGATAATATCACTGAACACATCAATGGCGAATCCTCGAGTCTGACATAGGCCATGACATTATAAGTTCATTGTGAATTAGAAGGAAGGGTGGGTCTATTTATTAAATTGTAACCAACAACCCGTTGTATTTGCAGTTTAACTAAACCCGCGGGTCGTCTTGCAGAAGTCAAATGTGACATTGTAGTGCAAGAGATCAGTTGCCATCATCTCCACAAGGAGACCAGATTCTATGGACATCATTGAAAGAGCAGAATGGCGACTCAAAGTTTCGTATGAATGTTTGTATGCGATTTAAAGCAGAAAATAAAGGCTACACTTATGGCGAGTATGCAGGGATTGTTAATATACATTCACACATGTTGTAGAGTCCTAAACGGTCAATGTGAATTCCTTATTGTTGGATGTAAAGAAAGCCGGGATGAATTATTCCGCTAGTGAAACAAGCGCACTGTGCGACAACTGCTATTTCCAATGGGCATGCGCAAGGATCCATTGCATTGACATAACGATAACGTGTTGGACAGGTCGCTAAAATGGAACCACTGTAATATCCCTGTCCAGTTCACCCATTTTAGCATTAGCCTAAATCCGCTGAAAAAATTAAACAATACGTGAACTCTATTACACAATGTTACATAAATGTTGCTGTGCTGTTTACGGAATATGAAAATATGTCCATAATAATTATAATAATAAAACAGTAATAATAAAAAAGTAATAATAATACAGTAATAATAAAAAAGGCCGTTCATCTCAAGCTATGTTGACAACATCAGTGAAACATGTTGTGTTGCATTTCACCAGTGAGTCCAGAGGAAGCACGGAGACCCGTTCCACTTACGCAGCATTTAAGATCAGAATTGGACATGTGAGTGTCAGTTGTTTTGTCTTTTATCAAAGTAATTTTTTTCTGCGCTTCGGAGTCCAGCGTTTCTCAACAAGGGAGGCGCCTCTGTTGGTGGTTCTACGCCATGCTTGGCGGTCATGTGCCAGATCTATGAGTTTGCTTCAATGTTGAAGCGCGTTAGAAATATTATGAGGTTGTCTTTGAAGCGCTTCTTTTGTGCACCGACCAGGAGCAAGCCCTCTTTCAGCTCACCATAAATTAGTCGTTTGCGGATGCGGTTATCTAGCCTCGCTGATCCACCTAATCTGGGTCTTCTTCAACAGAGATATTTTAATTAATGCTGGGCATTTTCGCCTTCATGATCTCGGTGTCTGGTACTATATCCTGCCAATGAATTTTGAATAATCTACGGAGGCGGCATGTATGGAAGTGGTTAAATATCCTAGAGTACCTGCCTTACACTGTCCACGTCTCACTGGCATTAATAAGGGTGACAAGCACTACGGCTCGGTAGACTTGAATTTCGTCTCATAGCTAAGACCCATCTGATCCCAAACTCTGTTGCACAGCCTCCCAAAGGCAGCACTAGATTTGGATATCATGTTGCTGACCTAAAAGTAAACAGTACTTGTCCTGGAAAGTGTGCTACCAAGGTACGTGTTCTTGTTGTTGTTATCACATAACTGCAGAGCAAGTCTGCTCTTGGCAGCCCAATGCCATTCTTATACAGACACAGGTAATCTTCAGTTGTTTCACTGCTCCGTACAGTGTGTTGGTAGTTTTCAACAGTATTTGTAAGAATCTTTTCCTTATGTCCGCAAGCGCCTTGTACTCATTGAGTAGATCTCGAACTGTTTCATCAGGATGAGGGCAATGGCTGCACAAGGGAAAGCGCTGGGGATTGATGCCGTTCAAGCGGCTATTGACTCTGGTTTGTCTTGTTTGGAACTGATAGATCGGACTTTGATCTCTTCTATGTAGTTTATTTATGCCATCGTTACTTTTTGGCTGTGACATTTCGCGAAATACACTGCGACATGTTGTTCCCGTCGCCCACCTGCCTAGTAGTTGGAGACTTCAACAGCCACACGGAGAGATGAGGATATTCGGACACAGACAACAGAGGTGATGAAGTGGAAGATTGGGGGATAGACACAAATCTCTATCTTATCAATAGGCCGGAGGATAGCCCTAGCTTCTATTCTAGAACATGGCATACCACCTCTACTCCAGACTTGACGTTTTCTACGGTGGATATTCACTACAAAATAGATCGCCAGGTGCTAAACTACTTGGCAGGTAGCGACAACAGGCCAATTAGGCTAGAAGTTGATATGGAAATAAGCCCACATGAAAAAAAAATGCTCCCACGTTGGAATTATAAACGAGCCGACTGGGACAGATTTGCAATCCTGACAGATGGGCTGTGTGAAACCATCAACACACGGAAGAACAATATGAAACCCATGGTGGAAAGCCTAAGCAAAGCAATAATGCAAGCAGCCACTGAAACCATCCTAAGAGGGGCAAGAAAAATCTACAAGCCATATTGGAATGATGAATTGCAGAAAGCGGAAGACGAAGTCTCAAATGCTAGGAACATGGCAGAGAGAGAACAATCTACGGAGGCAAATATCGCCCTCAAAGCCATACGGCGAAATACAAATGCTCTAAACCAAAATAACAAGAAAAAGTTGGAAAAGCAAAACAGAAAGCCTCAATTTAGACAAAGAATGGAACAAACTATGGAAGTTAGTCAGAGCCATGAATGACGAAACTCCATCAAACAAACAAATTACCATCAAGCAGGGCGAAAACTTGCTCACTGGAAAAAAAAAGCAGTAAACGGCTTTGTTGAACATTATGCCAGAGCAAACCACATTGATGTCCCTACAAATAGGCATACATACATTAATGACGAACAAAAGAGGCACGACAAAATCAATATGGCACCAGAGGAGCACATGATGGCAAAACTAACAATGAATGAAATGGAAGAGGCCAAGAGAACTTAAAAGAAAAAGAAATCGCCCGGAAAAGATGGTGTAACAAACGAAATGCTGATGGGGTTGGGCCAAACAGCAAAGATCAAGTTACTATCAGTCCTGAACCAAAGCTGGAAAAGGGGAATTGTACTGCAGGCATGGAAAGATGTTGTACTTATACCAGTACCAAAGAAAGAAAAAGATAAAACAGATCCAAATGGATACAGGCCTATCAGCCTACTGAGCTGTGTAGGAAAACTGATGGAGCGTATGATAAACATCAGACTGACGTAACATCTAGAAGAAAAACACATATTAATTCCACAGAAAGCAGGCGTTAGAAGGCACAGATCCACTGAGGACCAGATCACCCTCATAGCACAGGAAATAGAGGATGCTTACCAGGAGAAAAAACACACAGTAGCGGTTTGGGTGGATCTAGAAAAGGCATTTGACAAGGTCTGGAAAGACGGACTTAGTCATGCTACGAAGAAGTGAAGTTTGTTAGAAAATGTACAGATGGATCAGCCACTACCTCAAAAACAGAACGGCCAGAGTTCAAGTACAAGTTCAGATGAGCAAAAAGGTGACACGTGAGCAGGGAGTACCCCAAGGGGGAGTACTGTCACCCACACTCTTCCAAGTGTATATAAATAACATAACAGAGAATATACCAAGAAGAGTCTACAGCTCCATGTTTGCAGACGATCTGGCTATGTGGACCTCTGAAAAGAATCTAACCATAGCAAGTAATCGGATGCAGCAGGCCTTAACATTGCTGGAGGAGTGGGCGAACTCATGGCTGGTCAAAATAAATTAGGAAAAAACAACATGTATGAAATTCTCGCTTTCAAAAAAACCCAAAAACACCAAACTAGGTCTTAACGGCAAATATCTGCGGCCAAACGACAACCCAAAAACTACCTGGGAGTCACATTTGATCGGCGCATGACATGGAAAAGTCAGATGGAGAGAAACCGAATGAGAGCCAGAGAAAGAATGGCAATCATGAGGAAACTTGCTGGCACAAGCTGGAGAGCAGACGAAAGTATACTAAAGAAACTGTACGCTGGAAGAATGAGACCAGTTCTCGAGTATGGCATTGCGGCATGGACAACAGCAGCAATGGCAATTTTTTATAAAATTAGCAAACTTCAAAGAACTTGAAAAGATTACAAAGCTGCAATCCATGACCGACAGAAGAGGCTGCAGAGCCCAGCAGCAAGCAGAGAAACTCATAAGACTGACAGACCATCCAATGCATCAGAGACTAAATAATTTTTGGAAATGGGAAACTAAAGCGGATAAATTTTGCAGAAATAGCCAAAGCAAAGATGAGTGAAGACCCTATGAACGCATTAACAACACCAAAGCCCATCCTTACTGTACGAAAACCTACCTGGAGGCAGGATATATTTCCAGAGGTGGTAGAAAATATACCAGGTATTGCAAACAAAAACTGCCAGACTGAAAAAGAAAGAAGAGACATAACCCTGAGGTACATAACGAAAAACTACCCAAGCATGGACTGGACCCATGCATACACCGACGGTTCTGTAACAAACACAACACAGAACGGAGGGGCAGGGGTATTCCTGAGCCTACCAAGTGGTAGAAAAATAACACTGTCAGTGGCAACTGAAAAATACTCAAGCAATTTCAGAGCGGATGCAGAGGCATTGATGGCTGCAGTAGAAGATGTGGTGACAGGCAAAAGAAATGAAAGCCATATAGTCCTGCTTACAGATGCCCTGGCCGTAGTCACAGCACTAAAAAGCCAGAAAATTACTGAACGTAATGAGTTAAGAGCAGTACTCTGTCAACTATGCCAGCAGTTCGCACCAAACAGAGTAGTGGTACTGTGGGTTCCATCCCACTGTAACATCCAAGGCAACGAGGAGGCAGACAAACTGGCAAAAGAAGGTGCAAGACTATCACAACCAGATCCTAGTGTGACATACGAAGAGTAAAAAAGGCTTATTAGAGCTAGAAACATGATCAAATGGGAAACAGAACATACTGGCTACACAAAAAAACGATGCCTATTACCAGTTGAACAGAAGAGAGCAGGTCGTGGTCTTCAGACTTCGTACAGGCCACAATAGACTGAGGTACCACCTATTCAATAAACTGAAGATAGGTGGCACTGACCACTGCACGTGCGGTACCGGGAAAATGACCGCTGAACATTTGCTGCAAATCTGCCCGAAATACGAGGATCAGAGGAAGCAGATGTGGCCATCACCAGTGGCAACACTAGACAAGCTCTATGGCAGTGTCGACAGCCTCAGGATGACCGCTGCTTTTTTCTAAAAAATACAGGTTGACGTCTGACAGCGTACGAAGAAGAAGAAGAAGAGTAATATTGTAGTAACTCGTATCCTATTTTGAGACTAAATAGTTTACATGTTTAATTAACGTATCAACTTACTGACGCATTTGTTTCGATCACTGGAACTGATTTGATAACCAGAGTTACATGAGCATGAGTAACTGCCTTCAGTATTGTTGCAGATCTGGTCACATGGTTTAGTTCTTGTGCATTCATCAATATCTGAAATTATATATTTATTGATGTTTTCAAGATGTAAAATAATGTATGAGATATTTAAGAGAAAAGTGTGCATAAATTGGCCCAGCATTGACGGAGTGAAAGACGTGAGTCAGGATCAGGTGAACCAAACTGACCAAGACGCAACTTAACGTCAGGATTAGATGAAATATACTGTCCAGGGCCGTACTTAACGTTATAGTCAGGTGTAATATAGTGGCTAAGATTACATCTCACGATCTCTTCGTGGTCCTGATGTTTTTTAGCTTGCTTGACTAGGATGAAATCAACTATGTGATCACCACAATTGTGAACATACAAAGAAGTTTAACATTAGACTACATCCAGTATGGCAGGTGTCTACTCTCGTCATTAAACGTAAACGTATTTTCATAGCAAACACTAGGCCAGAGAATGAAGTATTAGAGACATCACTGTACCAATCCTCGGAGTGTGTCAGAATGATGGTATGTTTCCTTCCCCTCTGCCTTTCCTTATATAACAAGAAACCATGTGCACATTTACACCTGGGTAAACTGGTACTTACTTACTTTCCATGTCCAAGCACCACGTTATACAGTGTGCATCCAGTATTCAGCGACATGGATTGCCTTACCATTTGCCTCCAGCATGTCACACCTGTTGCATGTTTTCTGGAGGTTGGGGCAGGTCATCAGGTGGTCTGGGTCCTGCATTGCGCCACAGTCACGTGTGTCATCATCTTTGTATCCCCATCGTTCCATATTCCTCTTACACCGCGATACACCAGTCCAGAATCTGTTCAACGACTTTCATATCGTGTATGGTAGATGATGTCTGGGGGCAGGTTCCTCCCGAAGTTTTATCTCTGGGGCATGCATCAATTTGTGCCAATTCTATATACGGTGGATTGGTATGTATGGGCTGTGTTGATTTTAGAAAGCTATGTCTGGATTTGAGTCTTTGGCTATGTACCTGATGCCCAAACATTTGTAACAGTTCCCGCCGGAGCAAGGGGAGTTTAGGATGCCTGAACATGTTAAAGCTTAAAGCTACCTGAATGCATGTCAAGGTCACTCACCGTTTTCAGCAAAGGAGAACAGAGTTGGGTTAAGGAATGTGTGGACAGGTAGAAACTGACCACTGGCCTTCCGATTTTGGTAGGGGGAGATTGATTGACAGACGAAATTGGCAGCGGGGCTTGCTGCGAGAGAATGAGTGACAGGTGTGCAAAGTGTTTCGTTCCAATTGAGATTGAAGATGACCATCACCTGAGATTGATTGGTCAAGCTCTGGCTTTGCTTGAGGATATATAACTCGAGACAAAGTTTAGCTCGAGAGGCTGGAGAGAGAGAGGCTGGATAGAGGGAGAGAGAGAGGCTAGAGAGAGAGGCTGTTGGAAGAGTGATGGAGAGTGAGAGAGAGAGAGACTGAATGTGGATAGTATGTTTAACTCACCGAGTTAGGTAGAGGAGCGATTGATAGACTGTTGGACGAATGTTTAGTGATAGAACAGGATCGCTAAAATAGGTGTGTGAGTTTTGCATTAATAGATAATCTGAACGTGTGTTTGTAAGCAAGGACACATTGTGAACGAGTCAATACGAGATCGCCCGCCTGAGGGGATTTCAGTGAGGAAGAGTATTTGATGTGTGTTGAAGACGCAGTTAAGGCGATGTGTGTGTGTGATGTAATTGCAAGGCAATAGAACTGTTTTTTTTTTTGTTAGTTGGGAATTCCATCAATAGCTAATGCTTACAATTCCCGTTTTAGTAGAATGTTTAGTTAAGATATGTATTATATTGTGTTTGTAATTTCTCTACTCATTCTATGATATGAGTTGTCCATCACAAGTGATGAAGACCACTCTCTTTGTTCAGCCGTGTGGACAGTCGTATCACTTGCTGTGTCCGCTGAAATGGGTGACTTGCGCGGTGATTTGGATAAAAGTGAGGAAGAAACTGCGCCTTTTGTCAACCTCACTCACAGAGCCTAAGCTACCTTTTGCCAGTGGCAAGACATTCATCGAGACGACTGAAGATAGCATAGGATGCAGATTTTGCCTCAGGGTTACCACCAAAGCCTTTCCGTAAACATGTAACCCGCAGGGTAGAAAGGTGGGAAGGCATCTAACGCAGTTTGTCGTGCCTTTTCGATAACCACAAGAGGTCGTATAGACAACACTCAGCGTGTGAGTGACTCTGGCATATCTCCCCAACTGTATTCAGCTCATCATAGTAGCATCTAAAATCCCCACACGCCATATTCGTGAAGGTGAACCGGCAGAACAGTGAGAACTAACCCGTGGCGTGAAATACGACACATGTATAAGCATAGCGCCATTCACTGATTCAGCCGGCGTCCAGACCAGGATAAACGGATGGAAGAAATCACAAAAAAAGAACGAAATAACAAGTCCAGACGGAAAACAACTCCACGTTTCCGTGAACACAAGTGTAAGTCATCGACTAGTGTGAATTCCAGGCAAATCCGTGGTCTGGCGGCATCCATAATGATCCAAAACAGTAGATAAATGTAGACTCGCAGCCAGTTATGGCGCCATCTTTGTCTATGATATTAGTATGATTTAATAAATATGCCACCTTCTGTGTGATATGTCATTTACTGAGTATGGTCATGATGGTGTGGATGAGTGTGAGAATGTTCTAAGTTAGATCACGGCTAGCGGAGGGACTGCTACACATTGGGTGCCTTGGGTCTTGGACTCTTTACCTGTTTCCCAAACATTTGGTGCCTTGAGTCTTAGGCTCAGTACCTGATGCCCACATTTTGGGTGCCTTGAGTCTTGGACTCAGTACCTGATGCCCATACATTGGGTGCCTTGAGTCTTAGGCTCAGTACCTGATGCCGACACTTTGGGTGCCTTGGGTCTTGCTCTCGTTTGTCTCGTTCGGTTTCTGCTGCCACGCTTCTTTGAATCCCGGGTAGTACTATTCCAATTATGGGGTATACTGTATAAATGGATGTATGTGTTAGGGACCCTGATATTCTCTGACCCGCCTCATTTATTGCTGTATCAATTAGTTTCGCATGGGCAGAATTTGTCCAAACTGGTGCACCATAATCAGTTACAGAAAAAACACAAGGCAAGCGCAGATGTCCGAGAGACTAATGGCTGTGCCCCTCATGCTGTGCCGGTCAGTTTTCTGATGATATTATTTCTTCCGTGTATCTTCCGCTGTTTCCTGTTACTGCGTCATGTAGGATAATGTGCGGTATAGCATCACGCATAGATATTTTGGAGCCGTGCGGTTTTCAAGCTTCTGTCCTTGCCACCTAATCTTAAGTTTTATTTTTGCCTCAGGTGTTTCTCAGGTGGTAAGCACATACTTGGGTTTGACTGAGTACGCATGTTTATTTAATGGCGAACAACGAAGATGAAGTAGAATAACGCATGTGGTGAAAGATAATACAAATAATGTACAACAGAATGGAATGAAATAGATGACAAAACAGTAACACTGTTACTTCTAAACGGTTTCTCTGCTTAAACAAAAATATACATACCCACACATACAGTTCCAACTCCACCTTGACCAGTACCACTACCACCGCCGCCACCAATACCACCACCACCACCGTGACCACTGCCACCACCTTGCCCACTTCCTCCACCAATACCACCGCCGCCCCACAAACCACTACCACTACCTTTACCACTTCCTCCACCAGTACCACCGCCGCCCCACAAACCACTACCACTACCTTTACCACTTCCTCCACCAGTACCACCGCCGCTCCACAAACCACTACCACTACCTTTACCACTTCCTCCACCAATACCACCGCCGCCCCACAAACCACTACCACTACCTTTACCAATTCCTCCACCAATACCACCGCCGCCCCACAAACCACTACCACTACCTTTACCACTTCCTCCACCAATACCACCGCCGCCCCACAAACCACTACCACTACCTTTACCAATTCCTCCACCAATACCACCGCCGACCCACAAACCACTACCACTACCTTTACCACTTCCTCCACCAATACCACCGCCGCCCCACAAACCACTACCACTACCTTTACCAATTCCTCCACCAATACCACCGCCGACCCAAAGACCACCGCCACCACCTTTACCACTTCCTCCACCAATACCACCACCGTTCCATAGACCACTACCACCTATGTGACCACTGCCACCACCTTTACCACCACTGCCCCCTTTCCAAATAACACCACCACGTCTGCCGCCATGGTCGTCATCGTGGTCGCGGTCATGGTCGTCGTCGTGGTCGCGATCATGGTCGTCGTCGTGGTCGCGATCATGGTCGTCGTCGTGGTCGCGGTCATGGTCGTCGTCATGGTCGCGGTCATGGTCATCGTCATGGTCACGGTCATGGTCGTCGTCATGGTCGCGATCATGGTCGTCGTCATGGTCGCGGTCATGGTCGTCGTCATGGTCGTCGTCATGGTCGTCGTCGCGGTCGTAATAGTGTCCACCGCCATGACCACCACCTTGTCCGCCGAAGCCACTGCTGCCGCCAATGCCACCATGACCCCAGCCATGACCACCACCTCCACCGCCGCCATGACCGCCGCCATGACCACCACCGTGTCCACCTCCATGGCCGCCGCTACTACCTCCACCACCACCATGACCACCCCCGTGTCCGCCGCCATGACCCCCGCCTTGTCCACCGCCATGACCACCGCCTCCACCACCGCCATGGCCACCGCCTCCACCACCACCATGGCCCCCGCCTCCACCGCCGCCATGACCACCGCCTCCACCACCGCCATGGCCACCGCCTCCACCACCACCATGGCCCCCGCCTCCACCGCCGCCATGACCACCGCCTCCACCACCGCCATGACCTCCTCCTCCTCCCCCTCCGCCGCCTTGGCCTCCTCCTCCCCAACTTCCTCCACCTGTACCTCCACCTCCTCCGCCTCCACCTCCACCTCCGAATCCACCGTTACCACTGCAATTTCCTGACAAATGAAATAATCATAATTAATTCAATAATGTAAAGCCAACCACTTCACTTGTCACAAACAGATATGTCTGTCTAAACCAATACCACGCTTAAAGCAAGTTACAGCGTGCTGCTAACGGATATGTCTGTCTAAACCAATACCACGCTTAAAGCAGGTTACAGCGTGTTGCTAACATATATGTCTGTCTAAACCAATACCACGCTTAAAGCAGGTTACAGCGTGTTGCTAACATATATGTCTGTCTAAACCAATACCACGCTTAAAGCAGGTTACAGCGTGTTGCTAACATATATGTCTGTCTAAACCAATACCTCGCATAAAGCAGGTTACAGCGTGCTGCTAACAGATATGCCTGTCTAAACAAAACCACTACCCCACTAAGAGCAGGTCGTAATATGAGACTCGTACTGATTATTTGAAGATCAAGTTTGGGGCATATACATGTCTCCGCGTGGGGCATACTGAGACTGCTGAACACATCCTACAATGCTGCGTTCACACAGGAGGAGAGAGAACGCTGATGGCCTCTCGAGGCATATGAGAAACACAAGCTGCACGGAGATAAAGCAGCCTTACAAACACGTGTACCATTTGTAAGAGAAACGTGGAAATTGTTCTGAAGATGAACGTTGAAGTAGATGCTACTAACAATTGTGTCTAAGTCCCACCACGGTAGAAGACATCCCGATCCATGGTGACCGAAATAATTTCCAAGAAATATTTGTTAGAACAGAAAAGAGAATATAAATGCTGACATTTTGAGACCATGATATTAGCAGTGTGCCATCTAATACGTCTAGATCAGAATGCCCTATAATCAATGAGTGCTCACACTTCATCATTCACACAATCCAAAAGCCAGCTGGGTGTGGAATAGTCATCTTAGTTTAATAGAAAATTCTAGAAACATTGCCAGTTGTATGAAGGAGGAATTAAAAACCGGCATCCAGAATAAAAAGCATAATTAATTTGTAATAAAACAGTACTTCAAATATTGTCCACCTGCAGGCATACTAGACGTATTGTAAATAACCATTTGCTGCACTCATAATACGAACCCTCCTACACCCGTAAACTGTTCTAATGACAAATCCCATGGTCCATAAATGGTGAACCTTAATCGTATGTTTCTGACAAGAAGCCAACTCCTGAATAGTTTCAAATCGTTTCGAACCTACAGTGGTTTTAATTTATTATCAGACTAGACTCGCTACGTACCTCTTATGTTATGTCTTAAGTTGTGATTAAGAGAATATTGAACCGTTTACATGGTGTATTTTACTATATCAGTGTTTGTAAAAAAATACTGCAGTAACATCAGATAAAACATTGTTAAAGAAGAGCAGCAAAGATTGGGCCATAACAGATACGATGGATATGGGGCATTACAAAGGATGTGGGATTGACAGTGTTTGAGGCAAGAAAATTGGCCAGGGATAGAGTATCTTACAGATCGGCTATGATTAGAGTGACATTCTGAAACGGACATGATGTATGAGGATGAGGGATTATTATGCTCACAATTTTTCTTAATGTAAGGCAAAGATACAGCTGACTTTTGTGTGCGTTGGGCGTTATATAACGACTGCAGTAGTTTGCACAAGAAGAAATGGGAACGTGATTCGCTTTATGTACATTTTTGCGTTTTGTACATGCTCTGGAAGCATTGTCTACGCACATGTGGATATGCATGTATATGATATATACATATATATAATCGGTTTTTTTTCAGAAAAAGTTTAAATTTGTATTTCAAATACAGCACATGTCAAAATCGTTACCTTTACAGCCGCCAGTGTTCACAGTCTTAGCTTCAAAACCTGCAGGGCATTGACAAGTATAACCTTTCACTCGGCCTACGCATTCAGGAAGGCAAATGTTCAGAACACCACAGGCTGGAAAATAAACATTATTTTAAGAAAGGTGTACGTTCATATGGATATAACAGGGATAACATAGTTTGTGGCACAGCTCAAAACCCACTCTTGTTTGTGTTCAAATTCATTCAAATGCAAGGTCATGCCTCAATAGAAAGTAAATCCATTTTTAAATCTTGGTGAAAGCGGGTGCAGTTTGTTTCTGGGCGATAAACACAGTACAACGAAGGTCACCTGTAGAAACACGTATAGGAGAATATTTCACTTGACCTAGCTGCTCCTGTTCTACATATGTGTGGGTGGGAAGGTCTGTCTTTATTTGTGATTGTTTGAGCAGACAATCCGGTGATTGGCTATGGTGTCTTCCGGCTTTCACGCAGGGCACCATCCACTATAAGCGTATCCGCCGTCTCCAACAGGACTAGTAGTCGATATCATCTTCCTTGAAACCAATTTTTCGCTTGAATATTTCGTGATTCGAACTACACGCATTCGACTCTTTCGCGCGTTCGTTTCCTGAGATGTGAGCGACTTACCTCATAGCTGTAGCGACCGCAAAGAAGCCAAACGTTCACTAAATGTTAGGAAAATACCGTTTTAATCTTTTTCTAGATTGCTTTCTTGTTTAATTATTTCTGGCATTTGGTACTTTGTGCCAAATTTGACAATGGGATTTGAGTGATGGGATTTTGGAGAACTGTACAGTTCAACATTCCAAACTGTGATACTTGCACTTATGCTTTTTGTTGTTGTTGTTTCTCTTTAGTAAGTACGTCATTTCTTTTAGCAATGCCTGACTATGAGATGATGTGCCGTTGGAGAAGTAGCTCTCTAACGAATTTTAAAATTGCTTTAGTAACTGCATTGTCGTTTAGCTTCCCTTTTTTGCAAGAGTTTTGTCTTTCCCAGAAAGGTGGCTCCGAATAGTGTACCTGCCTGTGTTGGTGTGCAGCATTGTCTTCGAAGAATTTCAGAGACCTAAGTGCAGTGGCTTCATGTTCCGTTTACACCTGCAGTTCAACTGCAGCTTAGTTTGTACCACTGTCTTTTAGCCGTCTTTTAGTCGTCTTTTAGCCGTCTTTCGAAATGCTGAAGCTTTCCATGCAGCAAGAATAACAAAGCCGCCTTAGTCTTTCCGGTCCTCTAGTAACTCTTTATAATGGCTTCTACCTAGTTGTTGACTGACATCAGGCTGCAGTGTACATCCGCTTTGTGTAGTTCCACTAGGACAATAATTTCATTATGTGAGGAACTTACTCCGGATTTATAGCCACATTTAGTGATCTGTGGTCACTGATTGCTCGCTGATCGAGGGTTTATCTATCATTTTTATGATGGGTGGCCCAACGGAGATGGATAGATCTGTAGGGAACGTCACATGCATTATTTGTGGGGTTAAAAGACCTTTAGAGTATATGTGCATGAATGGTTCCATGGGATTCCAAATAATCCTCATTAAAACCAATTCTACATTGCATTAAGGGAGTTTGCCGTGAGTGTCTGTTGCAGATAGCCCTTGACTTCACTTAATCTACATACCAACTTGTTATTTTCATCATAATGACTCATTTTATACATCACATCTCATTTTATTTTGAACTGTGAATTACCATCTCTGTTCACCGACACCTGCTGCCGTTTTCAAGGTTACTCCTCCCATCCATCTCTTAACATTACCTGTCCTGTGCATCTTGGATCTTCTTTTCTTTCCTGTTTATGTGATTGCTCCTTTGATTATAATGTTAATGAGTCTTTTTTATTTATTTTGTCACAAAACCGTACTATTGGAGTTTGCTTGTTTAAATAATAGTCAGCATGTCCCCACTTTCTGATATAGTAGGATGTTGACCTTCAAGATATGGTCCTTTATTGTTATCCCAAGAATATGTCGTACATCAACGCATTGTCATTGCTGGATTGTTTGTTATAGTTCAGCAACTAAAGTATGTAACGATTTTTCTTTGTAATTGCTACTGACAGTAAAAAAACATGTTGCCAGATAAAGAAGAAATACAAGAAAAGAAAGCGATTACGAACAATACAATGATATATTAAAAAGAAGAACTACAATATGGATAATAATAGCAATATTAAAAACGTCAACTTCTATTTTCTTCTCTTGTTTATTTTTATCTTTGTTAATTGTTAATTCTTTCTGATTGAAATGTGACAGACTGAGTTACATATTCTATTCCACTTACTTAAATCTAAATGTCCACTGGTTTCTATGACCAGGACAGAAAGTATGAGCAGTACGACTTCCTTCATTCTTTTCTTGGTTTCATGAATCTATTTGGAAGAAAGGTCAACAACAAAAGCTTAAAAAAAAACAACGTCTTGATTCTCAGCAACATCCTCATGTAGTTTTATCTTTACCATATTCTAGGTTTCCAGCTCAGGATAAAAAAAACGGCTATAACAACATTAACAAGTATGACGCGCATACATAATTTACACAAGAACATTAAAACTTATGGTACGATTAAAAGCCCTTCATTAAGAGACAATGACCAGAAACCATTCAAAACAATAAAAAAAAAAAATAACAAATAATGAGATTAACTATGAACACAAAAGAGCGATTTGCGAAAGTGTTTCGTCGTAACAGTACTTTTGATACTCTTCATTTTGGCCTTCAGTTCCACCGTAGCCTCGCCATATTATTTGATTTGGTAAATAAATCACAAATATTTCTCTCCGTTTCTCAAAACTTCTGACATGACAGAAGATGTTCTTTGTGAAGTTGAAAGCAGAACTAAAATGGCAGTATCAAGAAGGATTCCGTAAGAAACATAAACTGTTAACATCGAGTAATGTAAATTTTGATTTATGGAAAATAATAAGCATCACACACATCTGATCGGTTGTATTCCATGTCTCTGAGGGCTCTAAGTAAAAAAACTATGAAAAGTATTCCATGTCTCTGAGAGCTCTAAGTAAAAAAACTAGGAAAAGTATTCCATGTCTCTGAGGACTTTAAGTAAACAAACTATGAAAATTATTCCATGTCTCTGAGGGCTCTAAGTAAAAAAAACTAGGAAAAGTATTCCATGTCTCTGAGGGCTCTAAGTAAAATAACTATGAAAAGTATTCCATGTCTCTGAGGGCTCTAAGTAAAAAAACTAGAAAAAGTATTCTGTCTCTGAGGGCTCTAAGTAAAAAAAACTAGGAAAAGTATCATGTCTCTGAGGGCTCTAAGTAAAAAAACTAGGAAAAGTATCATGTCTCTGAGGGCTCTAAGTAAAAAAACTAGGAAAAGTATCATGTCTCTGAGGGCTCTAAGTAAAAAAACTATGAAAAGTATTCCATGTCTCTGAGGGCTCTAAGTAAAAAAACTAGGAAAAGTATTCCATGTCTCTGAGGGCTCTAGGTAAAAAAACTATGAAAAGCATCATGTCTCTGAGGGCTGTAAGTAAAAAAACTATGAAAAGTATTCCATGTCTCTGAGGGCTCTAAGTAAAAAAACTATGAAAAGTATTCCATGTCTCTGAGGGCTCTAAGTAAAAAAAACTATGAAAAGTATTCCATGTCTCTGAGGGCTCTAAGTAAAAAAAACTAGGAAAAGTATTCTGTATCTGAGGGCTCTAAGTAAAAAAACTAGGAAAAGTATTCCATGTCTCTGAGGGCTCTAAGTAAAAAAACTAGGAAAAGTATTCCATGTCTCTGAAGGCTCTAAGTAAAAAAACTAGGAAAAGTATTCCATGTCTCTGAGGGCTCTAAGTAAAAAAACTAGGAAAAGTATTCCATGTCTCTGAGGGCTCTAAGTAAAAAAACTATGAAAAGTATTCCATGTCTCTGAGGGCTCTAAGTAAAAAAACTAGGAAAAGTATTCCATGTCTCTGAGGGCTCTAAGTAAAAAAACTAGGAAAAGTATTCCATGTCTCTGAGGGCTCTAAGTAAAAAAACTATGAAAAGTATTCCATGTCTCTGAGGGCTCTAAGTAAAAAAACTATGAAAAGTATTCCATGTCTCTGAGGGCTCTAAGTAACAAAACTAGGAAAAGTATTCCATGTCTCTGAGGGCTCTAAGTAAAAAAACTAGGAAAAGTATCATGTCTCTGAGGGCTCTAAGTAAAATAAACTATGAAAAGTATTCCATGTCTCTGAGGGCTCTAAGTAAAAAAACTATGAAAAGACCTTAGAAGATATTTATTGTACAAACCCACTGACGCCCACAACTACCTCCTCTACACTTCCTCCAATCAATTCTGCAGCAATTAGCTTCCTTTCTCCCAACTCCTGACGCCTCCGACGCCTATGTCAGGATGACGACGACTTCCTTCTCAGGGCCCACGAGATGCTTGACTTCTTCAGCAAGCGACTCTACCCTGAGACCAGTCTTTCCTCCGCTTGTCAGCGGGTTCTTCCTATCTCTAGTCAAAACTCCCTTACTCCCACTCACCGTCCTCCCTCTGACCGTGCGAAACTCGTCCTCACTTATCACCCTCATTGCGCCCCTGTCCATGATATCCTATTCCGCCATCTCCCTATTCTTCACTCTGATCCTGCCATTCGTAAAGTTTTTCCCGATCCTCCCCTTGTCGCCTACAAACGGGACAGAAACCCGAGGAACTTGCTGGTCAGTAGTCGCCTACACACCAGCCCTCATAGCCTCCCAGGCACCAGGCCGTGCAAAAATACACGTGGCTGTGTTACCTGCCCTCATGTCATCCTTTCTCGCCCCATCACATTTCCTAAAGCAGAATTCTTTATCAAAGAGGGATTCACATGCAATTCCCGTAACCTCATCTATTCTATCATCTGCCGCCAGTGTGGTATGGCATACTTTGGGGAAACTGGTATGGGACGGCGTGAGCGTTTCCGCCAACACCTCAACGACATCCGCAACCGCACTGCTTCCCCTAATTGCCAGCCACTTCAATGGTCATGAGCACCGGGGTACGGCTAACGTTAGTGTCACTGGCCTAGTTTCTTGCTTCTCTGACGATCGTCATCGATTCGCCCTTGAGAATAGACTATCTCTAGTATGGGCTGTCTCCACCCGCATGGCATTAACATCTTCCATACTTGTTCTTAAACCCTCATACTGGACCCCATCTATTTGTCTTCCATTGCCCCCCTCCATTTCTTCTGTCAGTTCTAACCCCCCCCCCCTCCTATATTAATCCCACGCCGTCACGGCTTATATCACCTTCTCTTTGTTCTCCCATCTAGATCACTATTTGGCCGTTTCCATATTTGGCTTATCCGGCGCATTCCCCTCCACTTCTTACGCTCTCCTGGCCACTTTGTATTTGACCGCTCCCCTTCATTTTCAGTCAAGCATCTGGCCCAACCGGTCGATTAGACAGACTGGGTCCACTATCAGAAACAGATGTTGACCATTTTTTCCTTACATGTTGATTTGTTAGTTCAGTATTGTTGTCCCTGATGAAGGCCTATTTGTCGTAACGTACGTTTTGTTTGTGTTCTCGTCTCGGTGCGGTATCTGACCATACCCATACTTAAATTGTGATTAAACTCAACCTTAATCAACTTTTGCAATTTTTTGTTAATGTTAACACTTCACCCCTTACGGCAGTTTCTAGAGCGGAACTTTTATCTTGCACTTAAAACAATTTAGTAGCCACACATATTTGATAATTATTCACCATGAAGATATCGTCTCCCAGTTTCTAGCTAATGACTTTAATGCAAAGTTTCCATCTTGTTTATCAGTTAAGAAAAACGCGGAATAAATTGGAGACAAATTGAACATCACATTGTATTATGGGTTTTTGTTTTGATATTTATGGTTACTTTCTGGTCTGTCTCTTAGTCTATACTTGTACAGTAAATTATATTCTGCACTCTGAGATGTGGTGTAACACAAACATAATCCACTTTAACTCAGGTTCTGTCAATAAATCCATTTTGGGAAGTGCTAGTTCAGGTAAAAATTATTATAGTCTGAACCAAATATGACTCAGACATCAAATGAAATGTAGATTACAGCTTATGCTTTCTCTGCAACTTGCTGTAGTAACTTTTATTCCTAACAGAACATGAAAGAACAGAGAAAGAACAGATATATGCACAAAACACATTCATACATACATTCATACATACATACAAACATACATGCATACATACATACATGCATCATTACAAACAAACATATATATACATACATGCATACATACATGCATACAAACATTCATGCATACATACATACACACAAACACACATACACACAAACATGCATACACACAAACACATACATACATACGTACGAGAGACATTCAAATCAAAAAGGGACTTTATATTCTAGTTCTATCTGAATGGGTTAGAGTGTTCTGGAACTATTATTAGTTAAGGGCACGTGTGTCCTACTATTGCTAGGTGACCCACTTGCCTTGTACAACTCCCGTGATAGATAAATAACAATGGCGGACAACAGTGTTAGTGCCTACACAGACAGCGTGTTGTGATGAAGTTACTTGTGATAAAAAGCTTGAAACTTTCGGAAATGAGATTCTCGGAGGGAGTAGGATATTTGAATCCTGTACACGTTTCAGAGATAGCTCTAGATCCGTCAGTTATGACCCCAGTCGTTGTGGCTCTCAGCTCACCAGCGTGATTCCTATGAATATTCAGATTGGGGAACGCCTTATCCTGGAAGTTGTTTTCTACCCCGTAATGCGATATCAACAGTGTACATCACATACACATTGGGAGTGTTTTTCATAACCGTCTACGGAAAACAAGGCTTGGTCGATCACGTAGTGCGCACTGCTCCTCCAAGATAACGCTCAACCTTATACCGCTCACTGCCCTATATGACATCTGGAGCAACTCGATGAGACGTATAGATACATCCAGCATAAGACTTATATTAATACTTGTTCCGGGAAGGTGTTTGCCCACGTGCTACTGGCTAGACTCAAGCCTCTCTCGAGCAGAAAACGTCGCCCAGAACAGTCTGGCTTCACCCAGGGCCGACGCTATCCTTACTGTGCGCGTTCTCTCAGAATTGCACCAGGCCTTCAATCGCCCCTTATACGTTGCATAAATGGACTTGAAATACGCCTTCGACTAGGTTGATTGGCTGGCTTTATGGAACGTCCTCCAGGGAATAGGCATCCCACCCACCCACACACCCTGTTTAACCTGATCAAGAAGCTACACAAGGACACCGGCGCCAGAATTCGATTGCGTGGCACTCTCTATGACAAATTACTCACTATTTCAGGTGTCGGACAGGAATGTGTTCTTGTCCGGACCTATTATTCCGGGCAATCGACTGGCTTCTTGATCACATCAGGTCCCATCAGGAGTGTATAGCTATTGATCAGTTAGTCTTCAAGATGTCGTTGACAAGGACGACATTGTCTATTCGCCACAGACAGATCTGCACTACAGCGTTCTCTGCAAATGTTTGACAGTGAAGCGCCCTTCCTAGGCCTGTTTATATGCTGGGTCAAGACCAATGTTCAAAATGTCATTTCTGACACAGCACTCGAGTATATTGAAACTTAAGGTTACACTACGGAATGCAGCAACGAATTCATCTATCTCGGTAGCATGATATCATCCGATGGGCGAATCAGTCCCGATATGTAAAGGTGAATTGGACTAGCTGCGTCAGCTATGCACGACATCCGACGTGTGTGGCTCAATGGCAAAATCACCCTTCGGAAAATATTCCGAATCTACCAGTCCTGTGTGGTTCCAGTCCTGCTTTACGTCTCCGAAACCTGGACATTGCTGAAACATGACATGTCGATACTGGAAGCCTTTCATATGCGGAACCAGTGGCGTATAATGGGCTTCTGATCGCATGACTAAATCCGCAAAGTGGATGTCTCTGCTAAAACAGACCTCCACCCAGTCTCAGAAACACTTGACAGGCGCCGAGTTTCTTTGTTCAGCCATGGTGTATGATTGGACTTGGAACCTCTTGCAAACAAGATTCAACAAAAGTCGTTCCTCAACACCAAAAGTCTTCCCCCGACCGGTTGGAAGCGCAGAAGAGGCAGTCCCCGAACAGTATGGCTCCAGCAAGTAGCAACCTCCTCCTCCGACCTGGACGGGGCCTGGAATCACGCCACAGCTGTGTGTCATGGATGTGGCCGAACGACACAACGGGCCCCAGACGCTTAAGCGAACATTATCATTATTTGTATTCAAGACACGTGTTTAATAGTTCATTCCTGTCGTGGTCCTACATTACAGGTTTAATATTCGCCATAACAACAGCAGGTAGGTTACTGGTGTAATTGTAAGAACAGTTACAGCTTTCTTACATGGACAATATTTGTTTTGACTGTTTTTCAAATTTGGTAGCTACGTTCATATCACCATAGAACGTTTACAGGTCTCGAAACCCTTGTCCAACACATCTTAATGCTAATACAGCTCACATGTTTATTGAATTCACACATAAATTACTCGCATATATTTTGTTACATGAAAAAAATTATGTTTATTACAATTGTTTCTGCTGCAATGAAACTCAAATCACTGCCTTAGCCCTTCCTCTTTGTCTCTTATAATTGTACATTAGAGTTACAAAAGTGGTAAAAAAGTTATGTAACTATTTTTTTAAATGTATTATTCAAATGCCAATTAATCTACGTGGTTCTATCTAACTCTTCATGAACATTGTCATCTTCACTTAAAATTGAATCTGATTCACAAGATCATACAATTATCATCGCTTTATTTTGGACCGAGTGGGCGTGGTCAGTGAACGTTTACAAGATTCAATGTTGATGTTGTTAAGTTTACCAGAACCTAATCACAGGCCTAACATACAGTGCAATAGATAAATTGCCACATAGTTCGACATCTGTTATCTTGGTAGACCTGTCACTATAGAACTTACGTTTCCTATTAACTTTTTTTATTATCCTTGCGTCACGACATGATTTTATTTCTCAGCATTCTCACAAAACTGGTTTTTTTTAAATTACAATTTCCTGCCAATGCACTAAGTGGGGCATACTCATTATATTATATTTGTTAAGGGAGCTTCAAAACCCGTCATTATTTGTTGTGATAACTAAACTCTAGGGGAATAATACTTTGAAACTAGTAACTGGTAGCCATTTATAATTTTGTTTAATTTTTTGGAGGACCAACACCAGGCCTGTTTGATTATAAATCTGAAAAACTACTGATGCTAGACATTGAATTCAAGTTGTATTTGAAAGAAAATTAGATTATATTTTCCCAACAGCCAAAAATTCAATTTTTAGAACAAAGTGCATTTTGACTAGATTCTAGGGGGCACTTTCTCCCCTTAACTTTTGCCCAGACGAGTACAATTGGGCTTCAGTGTGAATGGTAAGGTGGCGGTCGCAACTGCATATGACCATGCTCTTGGATCAACTGGTCTATATTTTCTTTTCATGTGTGTATATATATGTATATATATATATATATATATATATATATATATATATATATATATATATATATATATATATATATGCACATATAATTATAGGTATCTGACGATGTCGTTGTGTTGATCATAGCTTTCTCCACTATCAACAATACCTTCCCAGTACTTTATTTGGCGCCAGAGAATAAGTCCCCGGCCTTAATCACATTCGCTTAATCTGTTACACCTATGCACTTGCTGGCACAAGTTTTAACTACATATGGAATGCACCGAAGGCTGACCTAACTGTTCAAAACCCGTGCGCTTTGGGTTGAAGCTGAACAGATTTCATAAAACACGGACATTTTAATTCAAAAAATACTCACTGTCATGAATGGGGTTATCATTTCAAAATACTGGTTCCATTAGAAGAGGTGGTTGTTGTGTACCGTAAATAAATAAAAGAAGATAGGTATTCAGTTTGTTTCATGGCAGGATTCTGTGAAATGATCACTCTCAACAGTGATTTGTTGTGTTTTGTACGGTTAATTTTGTTTTATTTCTCTGTGTGGATGATGTATGATGTATGGATTGATTATAAACCTTCGCCCAATATGAGTGCTGATGAGTTCTGAAATTTAGCTTGCCTAAACATGTGACGTTTCATTGGTATTTTCCCCGACGAGTTCGATGGCCTTCTATAAAGTTGGCCATATACTTGGCTAGTATATTTCGCCAGACCCTGATTAACATGTCTGATCAGTATGTTGTGCCTGACCCTGATTAACATGTCTGATCAGTATGTTGTACCTGAACCTGATTAACATGTCTGATCAGTATGTTATGTCTGACCCTGATTAACATGTCTGATCAGTATGTTATGTCTGACCCTGATTAACATTTATGATCAGTATGTTGTGCCTGACCCTGATTAACATGTCTGATCAGTATGTTGTGCCTGACCAGGCGTGTGTCTTCCTCCCCGATAGCAGAAGGACTATAACATTTCTTTTTGTTTTTCTTTCCTCTTATATATCTAGACGATTGAAGCATCGTTCAATACCAGCGGGATTGTTCCCTCCACCCACATGACACTGAATAGTGCTAGTATTCTTTATTGTCAGGCACGGCCCAGCTGTCTACCCTCGATGGTATTACACCGAGTGGTATGCGATGAGGACAACTTTGACTTTTCAAGTATTTCAACGACCAATACGAGACGCAACTTCACAGACAGCAACCTTGTTATGTGCATAACATACAGCATATGAACCATGCGTTTTTATGTTACCGTTCATTTATATTCGTATCTATTGTTATAGTTGTCAATAGAATACATGTCTGTGATGAAGGGTTAGGGGCTCCATTGTACTTTGTCAAGGCTTTTTATTTGGAATTTGGATGGCCACCTCCCTTCCTTGCTGAATTAGTTTCCGTTACAGAAGGCAGGTATCAAGTTAAAGTTGAGTGGTCCACTGGATAGTATAAATAACGGATGTCGAACCTGATACTTTTGCCGTGAAACGCAAGAGCTCTACCATTTTCTACATTGACGCAACACACTATATAGAGTAAGTAGAGATGGCAGTCAAGTTACATCCAGACTACAGCTCATACAGAAACAAGTCACATGACATAAATAAGTTACTTCACATAAACAAATCCCATTACATCAACAAATTCCATCACAGAAAGACATCGCATCACATAAACACATCGCATAACATAAACAAGTCACATCGCATACACAAGTCACATCACATAAACAAATCACATCACACAAACAAGTTACATTATAGAAACACATCCCATCACATAAACAATACACAGCATAGAAACAAGGCACGCAGCATAAACAATTCATATCCCATTAACAAGTCACATTGTAAATGCACTTCACATAACTGAATAAAATCACATTACAGTCACATTATGAAAACGCATCATATCACAGACACAAATCGCATCACAGAAACAAGTAACATCACAGAAACAAGTCACATCATGGAAATAAGTAACATCACATAAACATTTCACAGAAACAAATCACATCATAAAAACTAATCACATCACAGAAACAACAGTACTCACCAGTCAACAGAAGAATAATCGTTACACTGTCAAATATTCCAGCTGCAAGGAATATTTATAGCAGGTACACTGATCCTGGATTAGCCTTTAATTGTTCAAGTGGTATTATCTGTCATATGAATATCTAATGACCGCTTGAACATTTATAATAGCAACGGGTGAGCTGTAGTTTTATTACTGTGTTCATGAATTATATCACAAAACGTTTGAGGCTACCAGCGGACACCATGTTACGGTCCCAGCTATTTGATGTTAAAGCTCGTCTCAAATACAACTATTTGTTTTGCACGACATACACTTTAGTCACGCATTATGTAAATTTTAGACTGCCTTGTATCGCCAAAAGTATATACAATCTGAGCTAGACATCACTTTGATGTACTGAAGTCAGTCAACTATACTATTAAATAAGCGGATCTCAGCCACGGGGTCCAGCCAACCTTTACTTGCGACCCGCTGCTTATGATACTGCATCTGAATATACTGTAGCTAATAGTACAACAGTGGGAGATGATGATAGTGTGCACACATGGATCGAGGATGAGACGGTTTACACCTGATAATGGGCACCTGATACGCTAGTCTGGTCAAACAAAACATACTGACCAGGACGTCGAGTCAGGGTCAGGCGCATTATACTGTTCAAGGCCACTATCTCTCTTCCATGTAGTATTCCCTAGAAATAGCCGTTTTCGAGGCAGTCTGGCTGACCAGATATAGATCGACGTGATTCCCGTAGTAGTGCGCGTCAAGCAGATGAAGCAAAGCATGGCATAACCGCATAGAGGACCACGGCCCACCTTCATCAGCACGCTCGGGATGCGAGAAAAACTA
Organism: Ariolimax columbianus; assembly: GCA_036924085.1. Classification (NCBI taxonomy): domain Eukaryota; kingdom Metazoa; phylum Mollusca; class Gastropoda; order Stylommatophora; family Arionidae; genus Ariolimax; species Ariolimax columbianus. Next base: position 26,138,510 of record JAVGWX010000014.1, read on the forward strand.
CTAAAACCTACCACTTACGTCCTTTTCATAAAAGAGTAAACTTACGCATTGTGAGCATTAAACAACAACACGTGAACGTAATGTGTACATGATGAGGCCAGGATGAGGATGTTTATACGTAATGATAATGTAATTGTCACTATTTCTTATTGTGTAATTCTGTCTTTAGTTTGAAGTTTACCACTTCCCTCCTTGGTCAGTTTGTCTGTCTCCTCATTTTATCTTATCTTACAGTGTGCAGGAATACACAGATTTCTGTTGAAATTTTATTTGTAATCCACGAGGGACTCGAGGGACAGACTGTCTAAATCGTTGTTTTCTTTATTTCTGTGGTCCTTATGCCGGATAAATGAAATGTCATGGAAACTGTCTTGTCTCTTGGAGGGTTCAGGTTTTCATATGTCATAGAAACTATATTGTCTCTGGAAGGGTTCAGGTTTTCATATGTCATAGAAACTATATTGTCTCTGGAATGGTTCAGGTTTTCATATGTCATAGATACTATATTGTCTTTGGAAGGGTTCAGGTTTTCATATGTCATAGAAACTATATTGTCTCCGGAAGGGCTCAGGTTTTCATATGTCATAGAAGCTATATTGTCTCTGGAAGGGTTCATGTTTTCATATGTCATAGAATCTATATTGTCTCTGGAAGGGCTCACGTTTTCCACGATGGCTATCACAGCTGTTTTTAGTGTCTCAGTTCTCAAGATGTTTGATAATTTGCCTGCGCCAACTGAGAATTGGATTTCCTGTCCATTATTTAATTTTTTGTAAACGAATCTTCCATTTTTTGGGTATAGATCTTTGTGTATATGCATGTCCATTCTGTGGATGGTTACGTCCTTTATATTTTAATATTACTTGTTTTCTCTCCAGTTATATTTAACAACACATCTGGTATGTTACCTATCAGCTCTGGGAATAGCGTTCTCTTCAATGAATAAAACATGTTGCTTGTCATTAGGGGTTTAATCTTTGCGAGGCCTGTAACAAAGAGTGCTGCTGATTTTTGTTTTCTTTTTGTTTTGTTTTAGCAAAGCCACCTTTTAAAGTCTGCGTTAATCATGTCTTCCAGGTTTGTATAGATTAAAATGATTTCGGAGCTATTTGAATGTGTCTGCCGATCTGGCTATGTGGACCTCTGAAAAGAATCTCACAATAGCAAGAAATCGGATGCAGACGGCCCTAACATCGCTGGAAGAGTGGGCGAACTCATGGCTGGTCAAAATAAACGAGGAGAAAACCACGTGCACAATATTCTCGCTCTCATTAAAACCCCAAAGTACCAAATTAAGTCTGAATGGCAAAATCCTGCAGCCAAACGACAACCCAACCTATCTGGGAGTCACATTTGATCGGCGCATGACATGGAAAAGTCAGATTGAGAGAAACCGAATGAAAGCCAGAGAAAGAATGGCGATCATGAGGAAACTTGCTGGCACAAGCTGGGGAGCAGACGAAGGCATACTAAAGAAACTGTACACTGGAAGAGTGAGACCAGTTCTCGAGTATGGCATTGCGGCATGGACAACCGCAGCGAAGGCAAACTTCGATAAAGTTAACAAACTTCAAAACCAAGCCATGAGAATTATAACAGGTGGCATGAAGTCAACGCCAATTGTAGAACTTGAAAAGATTACAAAACTGCAATCCATGACCGATAGAAGAGACTGCAGAGCCCAGCTGCAGTCAGAGAAACTCAGAAGACTGACGGACCATCCAATGTACCAGAGACTAAACAATTTGGGAAATGGGAAACTAAAGCGGAGAAACTTTGCAGAAATAGCCAAAGCAAAGATGCACGAAGATCCCATAAACGCACTAACAACACCAAAACCCATCACTACTGTACGAAAACCTACTTGGAGGCAGGATATATTTCCAGAGGTGGTAGAAAATATACCAGGTATTGCAAACAAAAACTGCCAGAGTGAAAAAGAAAGGAGAGACACTACCCTAAGCTTCATAACGAAAAGCTACCCAAGCATGGACTGGACCCATGCATACACCGACGGTTCTGTAACAAACACTACACAGAACGGAGGGGCAGGAGCATTCCTGAACCTACCAAATGGCAGAAAAATAACACTGTCATTCGCTACTGGTAAGTACACAAGCAATTTCAGAGCAGAGGCAGAGGCACTGAGGGCGGCAGTGGAAGAAATGGTAACACACAGTGAAAATGAGAGCCATATAGTCCTGCTGACAGATGCTCTCGAAGTAGTCACAGCGCTAAAAAGCCAGAAAAACACTGAGCTTAATGACTTAAGAGCAGCACTCTGCAAACTGTGCCAGCAGTCCGCACCAAAAAGGGTAGTGGTACAATGGGTTCCGTCACACTGCAACATCCAAGGCAACGAGGAGGCAGACAGACTGGCAAAAGAAGGTGCAAGGCTACCACAAACAGATACCAGTATGACGTACGAAGAGTCAAAACGGCTTATCAAAGCCAGATACATGTCCAAATGGGAAACCGAACATACTGGTTACACCAAAAACGATGCCTATTACCAGTTGAACCGAAGAGAGCAGGTCGTCGTCTTCAGACTTCGCACTGGCCACAACAGACTGAGGTACCACCTATTCAACAAATTGAAGATAGGGTGTACCGACGAATGCCCGTGCGGTACTGGTAAAATGACCACTGAACATCTGCTGCAGAACTGCCCGACATACGAGGATCAGAGAGAGCAGATGTGGCCATTGCCAGTGGAACTGCAAGACAAGCTCTATGGTAGTGGCGAGAGTCTCAGGATGACCGCCGCTTTTTTCGAGAAAATAATGGTTACTGTCTGACTGTGTACGCAGAAGAAGAAGAAGAAGAAGAATGTGTCTGCGATCTGGCTATGTGGACCTCTGAAAAGAACATCACCAAAGTAAGTAATCGGATGCAGCAGGCCCTCACATCGCTGGAGGAGTTGTCGAACTCATGGCTGGTCAAAATAAATGAGGAAAAAACTACATCTACGATATTCTCGCTTTCAAACAAACCCCAAAACACCAAAATAAGTCTCAACGGCAAATACCTGCAGCGAAACAACCCAAACTGCATGGGAGTCACATTTGATCGGCGCATGACATGGAAAAGTCAGATGGAGAGAAACCGAATGAGAGCCAGAGAAAAAATGGCAATCACGAGGAAACTTGCTGGCACAAGCTGGGGTGCAGACGAAAGTATACTAAAGAAACTGTACACTGGAAGAGTGAGACCAGTTCTCGAGTATGGCATTGCTGCATGGACAACAGCAGCAAAGGCGAACTTTGATAAAATTAGCAAACTTCAAAACCAAGCCATGAGAGTTATAAAAGGACTGACCATCCAATGTGTAAGAGACTAAATAACTTTGGAAATGGGAAACTAAAGCGAAGGAACTTTGCAGAAATAGCAAAAGCAAAGATGAGCGAAAACCCTATGAACGCACTAACAACACCAAAGCCCATCCCTACTCTACGCAATACTACCTGGAGGCAGCATATATTTCCAGAGGTGATAGAAAATGTACCAGGTATTGGAAACAAAAACAGCCAGGCTGCAAAAGAAAGAAGAGATACAACCCTGAGGTACATAACGGAAAACTACCCAAGCATGGGCTGGACCCATGCATACACCGTCGGTTCTGTAACAAACACAACACAGAACGGAGGGGCAGGGGTATTCCTGAGCCTACCAAATGGTAGAAAAGTAACACGGTCAGTGGCAACTGGAAAATACTCAAGCAATTTCAGAGCGGAGGCAGAGGCACTGAGGGCAGCAGTAGAAGAAATGGTGACAAGCAAGACAAATGAAAGCCATATAGTCCTGCTTACAAATGTCCTGGCCATAGTCACAGCACTAAAAAGCCAGAAAAATACTGAAATTAATGATTTAAGAGCAGTACTCTGTCAGCTATGCCAGCAGTCCGCACCAAAAAGAGTAATGGTACAGTGGGGTCTATCCCACTGTAACATCAAAGGCAACGAGGAGGCAGACAGACTGGCAAAAGAATGTGCAAGACTACCACAACCAGATACTAGTGTGACATACGAAGAGTCAAAAAGGCTTACTAGAGCTAGATACATGACCAAATGGGAAAAAGAACATACGGGCTACACAAAAAACGATGCCTATTACCAGTTGAACAGAAGAGAGCAGGTTGTGGCCTTCAGACTTCGCACTGGCCACAATAGACTGAGGTACCACCTATTCAATAAATTGAAGACAGGTGGCACCGACGAATGCACGTGCGGTACTGGGAAAATGACCGCTGAACATTTGCTGCAAAACTTCCCGACATACGAGGATCAGAGAAAGCAGATGTGGCCATCACCAGTGGCAGCAATAGACAAGCTCTATGGCAGTGTCGAAAGCCTCAGGATGACCGCTGCTTTCTTCGAAAAAATTAAGGTTGATGTCTGACTGCGTACGATGAAGAAGAAGAAGAAGAAGAAGAAGAATGTGTCTGCCAGTTGTACTACACTGTAATCTATTATGTCACTCATGAGTTGTAGTGTTCGTGTGTTTCCCATTTACTTAAATGGTGTTGCCTTTAAAGTTGTTGTAATACTTATTTCTGCTTGCTTTAAAAAGTTGACTGTCTAAAAAAGAAAAAAGAAATTTATTTAGAAGCAGTTGCCAGGGCTGGTTTCCCATATTCTGAAGCTTGTCTAACATTTTCTATACCCAACACTTTCAGTATAGTCAATATATGGTGGTCCACGCCCCACATAGTCAGTATATGGTGGTCCACATCCCATAAAGTCAGTTTAGGGTGGTCCACACCCCACATAGTCAGTATATGGTGGTCCACATCCCATAAAGTCAGTATATGGTGGTCCACACCCCACATGGTCAGTTTATGGTGGTCCACGCCCCACATAGTCAGTATACGGTGGTACACACCCCACATGGTCAGTTTACGGTGGTCTATACCTGAAATAGTCAGTTTATGGTGTTCTACACCTGAAATAGTCAGTTTATGGTGGTCTACACCCTACAGAGTCAGTTTATGGTGATCTACACCCCACATAGTCAGTGTGTGTGTGTGTAGCGAGTGGGTAGGGGGGATCGGGGGTCGGGCGTTCGTTCGTTCGTTCGTTTAATCTTGTTCTGCAAACCCTAAGTTGTTCTAAAATGAGGACACGTTTGTCCCACGACACCCTGTTAAATGATCTTTACATTTTGATTAAGGGAGATAGCCCCTCAAGAAACCTTAGATTCGAAACACAAATTAAGAATCTCACCATAGCAAGAAATCGGATGCAGCAGGCCCTAACATCGCTGGAAGAGTGGGCGAACTCATGGCTGGTCAAAATAAACGAGGACAAAACCACATGTACAATATTCTCGCTTTCAATCAAACCCCAAAACACAAAATTAAGTCTAAATGGCAAATTCCTGCAGCCAAACGACAACCCAAACTATCTGGGAGTCACATTTGATCGGCGCATGACATGGAAAGGTCAGATCGAGAGAAACCGAATGAGAGCCAGAGAAAGAATGGCAATCATGAGGAAACTTGCTGGCACAAGCTGGGGAGCAGACGAAAGCATACTAAAGAAACTGTACACTGGAAGAGAGTGAGACCAGTTCTCGAGTATGGCATTGCGGCATGGACAACAGCAGCAAAGGCGAACTTCGATAAAGTTAGCAAACTTCAAAACCAAGCCATGAGAGTAATAACAGGAGGCATGAAGTCAACGCCAATTGTAGAACTTGAAAAGATTACAAAACTGCAATCCATGACCGATAGAAGAGACTGCAGAGCCCAGCTGCAGTCAGAGAAACTCCGAAGACTGACTGACCATCCAATGCACCAGAGACTAAACCATTTGGGAAATGGGAAACTAAAGCGGAGAAACTTTGCAGAAATAGCCAAAGCAAAGATGCACGAAGATCCCATAAACGCACTAACAACACCAAAACCCATCACTACTGTACGAAAACCTACCTGGAGGCAGGATATATTTCCAGAGGTGGTAGAAAATATACCAGGTATTGGAAACAAAAACTGCCAGACTGAAAAAGAAAGGAGAGATACTACCCTAAGCTTTATTTCGAAAAACTACCTAAGCATGGACTGGACCCATGCATACACCGACGGTTCTGTAACAAACACTACACAGAACGGAGGGGCAGGAGCATTCCTGAACCTACCAAATGGCAGAAAAATAACACTGCCATTCGCTACTGGTAAGTACACAAGCAATTTCAGAGCGGAGGCAGAGGCACTGAGGGTGGCAGTGGAAGAAATGGTGACAAATGAAGAAATTGAAAGCCATACAGTCCTGCTTACAGATGCTCTCGCCGTAGTCACAGCGCTAAAAAGCCAGAAAAACACTGAGGTTAATGACTTAAGAGCAGTACTCTGTCAATTATGCCAGCAGTCCGCACCAAAAAGGGTAGTGGTACAGTGGGTCCCATCACACTGCAACATCCAAGGCAACGACGAGGCAGATAGACTGGCAACAGAAGGTGCAAGACTACCACAAACATATACTAGTATGACGTACGAAGAGTCAAAACGTCTTATTAAAGCCAGATACACGACCAAATGGGAAACCGAACATACTGGTTACACCAAAAACGATGCCTAGTACCAGTTGAACAGAAGAGAGCAGGTCGTTGTCTTCAGACTTCGCACTGGCCACAATAGACTGAGGTACCACCTATTCAACAAATTGAAGATAGGTGGTACCGACGAATGCACGTGTGGTACCGGGAAAATGACCGCTGAGCATCTGCTGCAGAACTGCCCGACATACGATGATCAGAGAGAGCAGATGTGGCCATCACCAGTGGAACCACAAGACAAGCTCTATGGCAGTGTCGACAGCCTCAAGATGACCGCCGCTTTTTTCGAAATAATAATGGTTACTGTCTGACTGCGTACGATGAAGAAGAAGAAGAAGAAGAAATACAAATTAATTGTATGTGATAGACTTCTTAATTGTATGTGATAGACTTCTTAATTGTATGTGATAGACTTCTTAATTGTATGTGATACACTTCTTAATTGTATGTGATACACTTCTTAATTGTATGTGATACTTCTTAATTGTATGTGATAGACTTCTTAATTGTATGTGATAGACTTCTTAATTGTATGTGATACACTTCTTAATTGTATGTGATACTTCTTAATTGTATGTGATATACTTCTTAATTGTATGTGATAGACTTCTTAATTGTATGTGATACACTTCTTAATTGTATGTGATACACTTCTTAATTGTATGTGATACACTTCTTAATTGTATTTGATACACTTCTTAATTGTATGTGATACCCTTCTTAAGTGTATGTGATACACTTCTTAATTGTATGTGATACACTTCTTAATTGGATGTGATACACTTCTTAATTGTTTGTGATATACTTCTTAATTGTATGTGATACTCTTCTTAATTGTATGTGATACACTTCTTAATTGGATGTGATACACTTCTTAATTGTATGTGATATACTTCTTAATTGTATGTGATACTCTTCTTAATTGTATGTGATACACTTCCTAATTGTATGTGATACACTTCTTAATTGTATGTGATACACTTCTTAATTGTATGTGATACTCTTCTTAATTGTATGTGATACACTTCTTAATTGTATGTGATACACTTCTTAATTGTAAGTGATACACTTCTTAAGCGTGTGATATTAGGCTTATCGTACGATTAACACCGATGAAATATGTGTCAAGTCTGAATGTGACGTACCTATTGAATGTAATAGTACACGCAAAGAACAATTATAATACAATTTAACTTACAATCATTCATCCATATTATATATCCGTTTATCGTTTGCTTCAAGTCTGAATTTATTGTTTGGAAGTTCAAGGTTGATTTTAAAAAAAAAGAGTTTACTGGAACGAAATGCATTTTCGAATAATCCCACAATGAACGAAACAGGAATTGACAATATTCAGTGCTATAGTTTTAGAGGTATTATATACAACATACATTTAACTATATTGTTCAACATCTGCCAGAACGAATGCCAAATCCCCGACCAATGAAAAATGTATAAAACCATTCTAATCCATGGTTGGTTGCTTGCTAATGCCCACAATGGGTTGGTAACCCTTCTGTGCGTCCTGAAAAGGACTTGTGGTGGAATGTAGTAGCTTTCCTGACATCCCGAGCGTGTTGATGAAGTAGACCGGGGTCCTCCTGGCGGTTGTGCAATGCTTGACTTCATCTGCGTGTCACGCACTACTACGGGGATCACATCGAACCGCATCTTGTAAGTTAGACTGTTGTCTTCGATAACAACCTGTTTCCAGGACGACCAACGAAGATGTCAGATGAGGGTCTTGACCAGTATATTTCTCCTGACCCTGGCTAGCCTTGTTCGATCAGTGTGTTTTGCATGAACCTGGCTAACCTTGTTCGATCAGTGTGTTTTGCATGAACCTGGCTAACCTTGTTCGATCAGTGTGTTTTGCATGAACCTGGCTAACCTTGTTCGATCACTGTGTTTTGCCTGAACCTGGCTAACCTTGTTCGATCAGTGTGTTTTGCCTGAACCAGGCTAACCTTGTTCGATGAGTGTGTTTTGCCTGACCCTGGTTAACCTTGTTCGATCAGTGTGTTTTGCCTGACCCTGGCTAACCTTTTTCGATCAGTCTGTTTTGCCTGTCCAGACGTTAGCCTCATTGCCCCATCCTAATCCATAAAAAGGGGACAGGAAATACCTAGCAAATTCACGTCCCATCTGTTTCCTTTCTTCCATTAATCAAATCTTAACTAAAGTGAATCACCCTTCAACCGCATAAAGAAGCTACTAAATGAGAACCAACCGTGAAAGCAGGCAGGTTTCATGAAAGACTTCTCAAAAACTGACCATCTCCACACAATCAACCAATTAATGGATAAAGCGCATGAAGTACACATGCCTTTATGTCTTGTTTTCAAGGATTATGAGAAGGCTTTCGATAGCATCGAAAAAACTCTTGTGCTGAATGCATTGATAAATCAGAAAATTGCAGAAACAAATGCTCAACTGATAGAGGAGATAATCAGAGGATGTACAACGGATAATGTAAATATTGGTAGGTCAGGAATAAAAAACTGGATTTAGGACAAATATGCATTGGATCAAACCAGGAGCATGAAAGAGTTTGAACAGATCTAGTCGGCAGGTTAACCACTGTGAGTGTCATGGGCATTGCACTATTGCCTAATAGAAGGAACTCCAGAAATACAAGACACAAATTTGACCACTTTACAAAACATGTGTTCCAAACAGCTGGAATACAATCCCGAAAGGTGTAGTAATGTGTAGCAAACAGGTAGGTAACAATCCCAAAGAGAAGGGCAGTAAGGTGTTGAAACAGCTAGGATACAATCCCAAAGAGAGTGGCAGTAAGGTGTTGAAACGGCTAGGATACAATCCCAAAGAGAGTGGCAGTAAGGTGTTGAAAACTCTAGGATACAATCCCAAAGAGAGTGGCAGTAAGGTGTTGAAACGGCTAGGATACAATCCCAAAGAGAGTGGCAGTAAGGTGTTGAAACAGCTAGGATACAATCCCAAAGAGAGTGGCAGTAAGGTGTTGAAACAGCTAGGATACAATCCCAAAGAGAGTGGCAGTAAGGTGTTAAAACGGCTAGGGTACAATCCCAAAGAGAGTGGCAGTAAGGTGTTGAAACAGCTAGGATACAATAAACCGGCTCATGTTTGAACATACGAAAAATATACAAGGGGTCAGCTCAAGGAACAGTCTAGCAGATTGGCCAGATGCCTCGCAAAACGTTATCCGAATCAAATTCTTAGAACGGTTGGCCATTAACCGTTCATCAAAAGTGCGGTGTACCATAAAATACATCAGGGAGCACACTGTGTTGAGAAGCTTTTGTTCCACATCACATTTCCTACGGATCAAAGGTTAGCAGACTGTAGGAAACCAACGTCAAACCACACCGCCAGAGATGTATGGAGTGGAGACATGGAGAACTACCAAGGTCATACAACAAAGACTCAAGTCCTTCGTTAACAAATACATACGATAGATAACTGGCATAAAGTGGCAGGGCATGGTGAGGAATGAAGACTCGTGGGGAATGAGCAAACAATAGCCATTGGAACAACATATTCAGCAAAGAAAATGTTCCTGGCTAGGACATACGCTACGGAAGACACAGTCTACCGTATCCACTCAGGCTCCTATACGGAATCCTCAGGGAAAAAGAGAGGGAGGTAGACTAACAATGCGTGGAGAGAGAATGTGAGAAGGAGCTAAAATTAAACAATTTCACCTGGAGATGGCAGAAAGAGCAGCCCAGGAACATGTACACTGGCGGGATGTTGTCGATGGCCTAAGTACCGAGAGGAGCGACGGGCTTTGATTGATTGATTGATTGATTGTTTGAGAGGACAAAAAACACTACGAGACCATACGATAGTTTGTTAGTCAATTATAGAACCTAGCATATTGCTATGTTAGTAATAGCAAGAAGTATATGATAGGCAATATAACTGGGTGTTAGATCCAAGGGTTCTACTAAGCCCATATTGACAACCTCTGAATCAGAATAATTAGTCACAGTTAGCTGATAATGTTGCAAATGACATGATATGGAAATGCATTAATTAACTTGTGTTTTTTTTATTGACATATTCTTAGTGTTTTCTGTGTTGATATTGTCTAGAACGAATAACTTAAAAAAGTGATCTAGACCGCAATGCGTCACAGAATAAGAGTAAGTACGAAAGTTTGTAGACGTATATGGGAATCTGTAACATGTGTGATCGAGATTTTCAGTCCTTAAAGGTTAATGTTCTGGCTAATCAATGTGTTGTCTGTGTGCAAGGATGTGTGACGAAAACAATAGGGAAAAATATGTTTGATAAAACAGGTGTAACAAGTGTAGCGTAGTGAGGCCATGTGATATGTTTCATTATGTTGCGTTATGTTGTTTGGTTGTGTTATGTTATGTTATATCATGTATTGATATGATGTGTTTTACTATGATGTGCCGTTTAAAATTATGCTGTGCTTTGCAATTGTGTTGCCTTAGATTTCTTTATGTTATTGCTTGCTAAGTTTTTACATAAACATTGTTATTGACATAACCGTCAATCATACCACCAACATAAACTTCAATCATACCCTCAACATAAACTTCATTCATACCCTCGACATAAACTTCAATCATAAGCTAAACATAAACTTCATTCATACCCTCGACATAAACTTCAATCATACCCTGGACAAAAACTTCAATCATAACCTCGACATAAACTACAATCATAACCTAGACATAAACTACAATCATAACCTCGACATAAACTACAATCATACCATCGACATAAAGTACAATCATACCTTCGACATAAACTTCAATCATAACCTTGACATAAACGTCAATTATATCCTGGACATAAACTACAATCAGACCCTCAACTTAAACTGCAATCATACCCTCGACATAACTTCTATCATACCTTCACATTAAATGTTAATCAAACCCTCGCCTTGACAACAAGCAAACGGTAGAATAGACGTAGAGGCATCGGACTAATTCAAGGTGCACAGTTGTTGCATACTCTATCATTATATGTTCAGTATCACTGCAGAAAACATAATACGTAATATCAAGAAGGACACAACATGTGAACATTTCTACTCGTTCACAGTCGGCAGGATTAAAATACCAGCACTAAGATCTGCTATTGAGGCATGTTTCCTCTAGAAGAGCGCTGTGGAACTAGAACAGACAATCCTGACTGTCAAACAACTCAGAAAGTCATAAACTGTATTCACAAACACAACCCCAGATCTAATGTTATCTTACGGAAGCTGGAAACAATATATTGGATGCGCATAACTTTTAGAGCAAGGACATGTAAATGTAACTTGTTGTATACCGACTCTGCAGAGTCTTCTAAACCAGTAAAAACACGTTAAGTTAAGTGAAGTTAAGCAAACTGCTCAGAACGTCATGGATATCTCGGCTCGACTTTAAAAAACAACGCAGGTTGTCAAAAACAAATAAACAGAAGATGTGTCTTGGCAATACAGAGATTAACAGAAATGTACAACGTATGGAAGAGCAATAAAAGAATTACAAAAATTAAGTTCCTGTGGATTTGCATCTTCCTGTTGACAACGTACGAAAGGGGAAGGATGGTCAACAACACAAATCCAACCACTTAAGTGCAGTTACCGGGCGTATTATTTAATTAAAGTGACACATTGAGTGAATATACCAAACATTGCGACACATGCAGCCAAAGAGCATGTGTATGATAGCTAGGGGCTCCTGGCAAATTACAGGGTGGAGATAACCGTATCAATCCATCGGATCAGATAGTGAATGACATTGTAACATTATGATTGAATCAGGCAATCATGTACTATTGCATCATTCTGAAGCACATTTCTATGGTCGATAAGCTTAGGTGTGAAGATTGATTATGCTAGTTTCAACACGTTCTAGAAGGTTGTCCAACTCATGATATGTGTGCACACCGTCATGCACATGAGCACGTGAGAACATGAGCACATGCTCCTAGTTTATTGAGTCAGTTCAGATCAGGCCAGGTCAGGTCATCCCATCACCTACATGAAGACATCCTCATAATCCCATACCTTCCGTCGCTGTCAGTGGCCACTGCCTGTGCCTCACTGCGCAGAGACTGGTCATTTTTTTATGTTTTACACTCACCTCTTTTTGGGACGGCCTATTCGTTGTCTGCCTTGCACCTTTCCGTGGAGGATCGTATTTTCAGAACTATTTGATCTCGATATGTGACCCTACCAAGGGAGTTCCATTCTTTTGACAGTTACCAATAGGTCTTCAAAAGACCCTATTGCTGTTGTAATTATTTCTCGAATTTCCTCATTTGTAACTCGATCTTTGTACGTGACGTTTAGAAGTCTGCGGAAACATATCATCTAAAAGGCTTGTATTCTCCGCTGCAGGTTAGCTGTAATTGTCCATGTTTCACAAGCATAGAGTAATATTGACAGGAACAATTTACACATCAATCTGATTTTCGTGCAAAGTGCTAACCGTTTATCTTGCCAGATTTTGTTCAGCCGTGCAAGCGCCGCTATTGTCTGTGCTATTCTAGCCAACACCTAACATTTTAATCATTTATCACTAACAATAGAGCCCAGACATTTAAAACGGTCGACCACTTCGAGTTCCTCACCATTAGCTTCATTTCTGCTGTTAAAGCTATCGGCGTTGTTAGTCATTGATTTTGTCTTTCCATCGTTAATCTCAATAACAAAATCAAGAGACGTTTCATCGAGTCTTCTGACCCATAATTGAAGTTGTGCTTCTTTGCCCGAAAACCCATCGATCTCATCTGCAAAACGAAGGTTGCTAATCGTTCGGCTCCCTATCTTGACAGTACCAACGTGACCTCCAAGTACCTCACTCATAATTCCCTCCAGGAATATATTGAACAGTGTTGGAGAGAGTGTACAACCCTGTTTCACACCAACTGATGTGCGTTGGATGCCTTGTCATACAGGTGTTCAAAGACCGTTACAATATTTCAGTTGATTTTATATATCCTCATGGTCGCCCATATCGCTTTATGTCATACCATTTCTAACGCCTTCTTGAAATAAAAAACAAAACACGTCATACAGTTTTTGCTGCTGTTCTACATATTTCTCACTTAGCAGTTTTAAGTTAAATTTGGTTCTGTAGTTCTTCTTCCCTGTCTGAACCCTGCCTGTTCCTCAGCAATGATGTTCTGCTTCTAGGGTTGCAATCAGTTGAGAATTAATCTATGCATGACCTAGCTAGGGTGGCCGATGAGGCTTAATAGCTGTCCATCGTTGTCGATGAGGACCGCTGACATCATCCTTGTCACAGATTTCCCTGTTGGGTGTGGGTGCGCATGTGGCTGAACAGGCCAATGCGAGCACGAAAACATCTGCTACATATCGGGCACACGAGGTTTGTAGAAGGGGATGGTGTTCCCGCTGCTCGGGATTTCCGCGTATCGCGTCTGTTCTGGGCTTTCACAACACGGTCATCTTCACCGGCAGCTACACCCGATTTGACTGCGCTTCTCCAGTCAGATCTGTTTTGCACAAGACTTTCCCAGGTGTCGATGTCTATCTGGCAACTTTTTAGTGAATCCTTCAGACCGTCTTCAAAACGTTTCTTATGGCGCCCTCTCTCGCGCCATCCCTCTCTCAGCTCGCCGTAGAGAAGCTTCTTTGGGAGCCGCTCGTCTGATTTACGGACGAGGTGTCCGGCCCATCTTAGTCGTGCTTTTTCTAGCAGTGCATGGATGCTGGGCATGTTAGCCCTCGAGAGAACCTCGATGTCAGTGACACGATCTTGCCATCGGATGTGGAATATTCGCCTCAGGCAACCTTTGTGGAAGTGGTTCAACCTCATTGCATGTCCAGAGTATACAGTCCAGCTTTCGCAAGCGTATAGTAGGGTTGGAATGATGGTTGCACGGTAGACTTTGACATTGCGTAGTCTTGACGCTGATGCCACGACGTGCCCAGACCATCGAGCGCATTCTACCAAAGGCTGTGCTGGCCTTTGCTATTCTGCTTGCCACCTCATCGTCTAGGCTGACAGATCTCGACAGCGTGCTGCCCAGAAATGTGAATTTGTCTACGGCATTCAACGTCTGCCCGCTGACTGTAGTCCCTGGTTTTGTGTACGGCATGCCTGGTGCTGGTTGGTACATCACCTCTGTTTTTTTTGGCATTTATGGTCAGGCCAAAATTTTCGCATGCGGCACTGGTCGAGAGAACTGGTCCATTCCAACCTGCATGTTCAGTTCTGAGTTGCTCATTAGAGCGCAGTCGTCAGCAAATACAAGTTCCCTGATTATGTCGCCAGCCACTTATGATAGCTTACTGTTCTGTAATTTTGGCACATCTTTAGGTTTCCAGACTTATGTAACGGTATAACCATTGATTTCGCCCATAAGTCCGGCCAGTTTCCTGTCGCTCAAATTTTTTTGCAGATGTGTGTCAGGCCTTCGACCACTACCTCCCCACCTGCCTGTAAGAGCTCTGGTGGTATATTGTCCAGGCCGGCCGCCTTCCCTCTTCTAAATGTCTTTACCGTTGCAGCTACGTCCTCCTTCGTTATAATTGTTGGTGTTGGAGGAATTGTTTTCCAAGGTTCGTTTCGTCCATCATAATTGTGTAACTCGGAGCAGTACTCTGTCCATCGTGCCAGTACGTCATTGTCCTCAATAAGACAATTGCCGCTTGTATCCTGAAACATAACGTTCCTGCCTTGTCTTGATGTTACTAGTTCTTTGACCACCTTGTATGCTCCTTTAGCGTAATTTCTGTTTAATCTCTCTTCGATGTTTGTACATGCTCCCCTTTTCACGCTTCTTTCGCATCGCTCATCTTTTGTTATATCGCTTTCTTGACCTCTTTATATCTGCCGATCTCATGGGATGGATGTTTTTGGTTTTCCAGTGACCTTCTTCTATCATAAAGATAGAGACTTTCTTTGGTCACCCATGGCTTCATTTTTGTTTGGTGACACCCCAGGATCTCTGTTGCTGTATCAATAAGTGCTGAGTTAAGAGCCACTGTTACTGTGTCGGTATCCAGTCTGTCTCTGAGAGCCAACAGTAGAGCAAATATCCCTCCTACTATTGATTGGAACACTTCGATGCTTATTGGTTCTTTTAGTTTGCCCAGGTCAAACGTTAGTCTAGTCACTTCTTTCTTTGCGACTTTCTTCAATCGCAGATACATAGTCACCATAAGAAGATCGTGGTCGCTTACTATATCCGCTCTTGGAAAACCTCATTTTGTCGGTGTTGATGCTCGATCTAAACCTGCTCTGGACCAGTATATAATCAATTTGGTTGTCTACTTCATTGTTTGGGTTATGCCATGTCCAACGTCTGGACGGCTTGTTAAACCCGAACGTGTTAGCCACTAACAGCTTTTTGGATCGTGCAATTTCTAGGTGTCTGAGACCCCGGTAATTAGTTTTCTTGTTTCCTTATAGCCACATGTTCCTCTCCAGTTATGGATTGCATCTTCTCTAATGTTTGCGTTCCCATCCCCCTGGACTACCAATATGTCCTTTTTTGGCGTATAGGTTATCATTCTGAGGTTGATCATATAATGCCTCTATTTCACAATCGTCATAGTCTACAGCGGGTGCGTATCACTGTATTATCGTAATATTAAACGGTGCTGCCTTTAGACGTAAGATGATACAACGGCTCGATATTGGACGACAACCAAATATGCACTTGCTTTATGTACACGTTTCCACACTCCATGTAAGTGTTTGTCCGTCATGTCACTGTAGGAGAACTTGTGGTCCTACTCCGTGGTAAACTCACGACATATTTTTCCTCGAGCCTCGCACTTATCTAGAATGTCCCACCGGTAGTTCTTCACCTCATGTGTTAACTCGAGGGGACGGCATGGGCTAGTGGTTAAGTGACACGGCTCACAGCCAAAAGGTAATGTGTTCGATCTCCATCACATCACCGGCCGTTACCCCGGGGAAGCAAACCCTTAGAAAATGCAGGAGGAAGCAGACCCTTATATATATGCTTTGGAAACATGAACAGCCAGACTGAAAAAGAAAGAAGAGACATAACCCTGAGGTACACAACGAAAAACTACCCAAGCATGGACTGGACCCATGCATACACCGACGGTTCTGTAACAAACACAACACAGAACGAAGGGGCAGGGGTATTCCTGAGCCTTCCAAATGGTAGAAAAAAACACTGTCAGTGGCAATTAGAAAACTCTCAAGCAATTTCAGAGCGGAGGCAGAGGCACTGAGGGCTGCAGTAGAAGAAATGCTGACAGGCGAAAGCAATGAAACCAGATAGTCCTGTTTACAGATGCCCTGGCCGTAGTCACAGCACTAAAAAGCCAGAAAAATACTGAAGTTAATGATCTAAGAGCAGTACTCTGTCAACTATGCCAAAAGTCCGCACCAAAAAGAGTAGTGGTACAGTGGGTTCCATCCCACTGTAATATCCAAGGCAACGAGGAGGCAGACAGACTGGCATTAGAAGGTGCAATACTACCACAACCAGATCCTAGTGTGACTTACGAAGAGTCCAAAAGGCTTATTAGGGCCAGATACATGGCCAAATGGGAAACAGAACGTACTGGCTACACAAAAAATGATGCCTATTACCAGCTGAACAGAAGAGAGCAGGTTGTGGTCTTCAGACTCCGCACAGGCCACAACAGACTGAGGTACCACCTATTCAATAAACTGAAGATAGGTGGCACTGACGAATACACTTGTGGTACCAGGAAAATGACCACTGAACATCTGCTGCAAAACTGCCCGACATACGAAGATCAGAGAAAGCACATGTGGCCATCACAAGTGGAAACACTAGACAAGCTCAATGGTAGTGTCGACAGCCTCAGGATGACCGCTGCTTTTTTCGAAAAGATACAGGTTGACGTTTGACAGCGTACGAAGAAGAAGAAGAAGAAGAAGAGGACCCTTACATAAAATGCACGCCGAGATGTCGGATGCACTGGGCCGACAGGCGCACCAATAAAAACTGCAGTGCAACGCACACCGCCTTGGGGAATATAAAAATTAGACGAACGCAAAAACAAAAAAAAAGAATAAAATAAATACAAAATATGTGTTATCTCTTTGATTTGACCACATGGGTTGAGTGTTCAGACATTCCATGTTCCTATTATGAGCTTGCCATACCTCAGCTTTATTGTTCCACACTTATTACCTCCGGCCTTGTGTGGAACGGCACTCGCAGTCAGTGTAAGCCCGGGCTGCGACCGAGACAGTATAGTTGATTGTGAATGTGTCTTCATGGGTGAATCTTGGACGGTTATCTCCTATCCAAGCCGAGACGAGTCAACATCTGCTTCTGAAACGGGGGAGTCCGTCTACCCAGGCGAGCCATTGCCTCGTTTGCCTACAGCCTCGCGGCCAAAGTTTCCCAGTGTGCACCACTTGGAGGTGAGGTTGACTTGTGTCAACTTTATCGGCATGCTACTCATTTCACTTTTCGCCACTCAGAAGAAGAGCTAGCCGACCACGTCATCGCTGGGTTGCGATGCCGAGTGGAAACACACCATTGCATACCAAAAGTGAGAAGAGACGGTTATAATTATTTGAACAGCAATTCTAGAAACGTGACTTGACTCGAATCGACTTGACGCTGCTAGACTTGACTCGGCACGACTTGGTAGCTTCTCTTCTAACATTGGATGTGCACGTGCTCCATTTTTTCCTGTGGATCACAGTTCTAACATACATGTTAGCCAACCCCTTGCCCAACCTTCACTGTTTGTTTTACACAACATGCGCCGGGTAGGTAACAGTGCTGACGTGGCTTGGTTCAGTCGTTCCTCTTTCACAGCAGAAGTAAATGACGTCATACGTGTTCACGTATAGCAGAGCTCGACAGTACGTCTCGCTGGTGGTCCGACTCTCGCAAAGAGCTTGTGACCGGCAAATGGAAAGCAGGAATCGTTGCCTCGAGGCCCTGCGTTCTCCTACGGAGAAGGGCAGGCCGGCAGGCCAAATTGTCTCTAGTCCCAGTGAAATTCATCGCCGAGGTCGTTGGGATCCGTTCTGCACAGAGCGCTGCCATCCCTCCTCGAGCGAGCCCGGTCGGTCGGTCGTCTGGTGCGTGTGGGAGGCCCCTGTCAGGCGGTCCTAAGTCGATGGAGTGAGGGACGGGTGGAACAAACCGTCCGTCCCGTCAGTCGGTCCCTGCGGCCGTCGTCCCAGCGAGGCTTTTTACACACCCTTCCTCCGCCGACCGGTGTGTGCTGTACGTACGTCTCCGACAGATATCTGGTTGATCCTGCCAGTAGTCATATGCTTGTCTCAAAGATTAAGCCATGCATGTCTAAGTTCACACTGTCTCACGGTGAAACCGCGAATGGCTCATTAAATCAGTCGAGGTTCCTTAGATGACACGATCCTACTTGGATAACTGTGGCAATTCTAGAGCTAATACATGCTTACCAAGCTCCGACCCTCGCGGAAAGAGCGCTTTTATTAGTTCAAAACCAATCGTCGTTTCCCCTCGCGGGGTTGCGGCGTCCCCACTGGTGACTCTGGATAATTTTGTGCTGATCGCATGGCCTCATGTGCCGGCGACGCATCTTTCAAATGTCTGCCCTATCAAATGTCGAATGACTATCAAAAAGTACACCTTCGTGGGGTCTAATAGAGAACATGTGCTGGAATTAGACCCTCGAAAATCTGGGGCTACCCCCTAAGAAACTTGATTCTCGCTAAGGGAATTGACGGAAGGGCACCACCAGGTGTGGAACCTGCGGCTTAATTTGACTGAACACGCCAATACTGTAGAACAACTGACAAATCGAGAGCACTGCCGTTTGGGTCTAATAATGAACGTACGCTGGTATTAGACTCACGGATGACAAGTCAGCTCTCAAACACTCAAATGAAAGAACGCTACGGAAATCGTGTTTAACTCCGCAGATACCGCAGATTTCAAATACCTGGTCATTGACAAACAAAAGCCCTCAATAAATTCGTCTGACCAAATAGCGAACGGGTGCTGGAAATAGATCATCTGAAGACAGGTCAGTTTTACCCTACAAATGACAGGGCGTTGCTACGGAAAACCAGCTCAAATCGAGAGGAGCCGCAGACACTTTGGTTCACGTACCAGGCTGATAAGCCAAGGGCGCGAGGCTACCATGTGGGGGATTACGGCCGAACCCTTGTAAGCCGCAATCCCGCCCAAAATCTCAGCACCACTGCAATGGGAGGCTCCTACATGCTCGGGACCTGGGGCTTGCGTCCCAGCCCTATCAGGTAGAGCCACAGTAAGAGGTCCTTGCCGTCCGCCGATCAAAGCGGACGGACAACTGCTTGATACTCACCTTATACGGCGATGGGGTGCGAAACCACAAACCAAAGACTTAGTACCTGGTCGGGGTGTCGAAAACAGTAGAGCAGCCACCTCACTGTGAACTGTCAAGACTCAACAACTGACCATGAGAGTTGTCCGCACACCAGGCGAACAACATCTCTGTGACATTACCAGGCTTGTCCTCTGGCTAAATGCACTCCGGCTACGATATCTACCTCTGTACGTTATCAGCCATATAACTATCATGCTGGACGCAGAAGAGATGCAGACCAGCGGACATTGCACACCTGCCCCACTGTGTCAACACCCCAGGTGGCGGAGAATGCTAGGCGTACCATCCCTGCATAGAAGCCAAGAAAATAAAAGGAAAAAGAGATACCCCACTCACATGAAAATGCTACGTTTCTGGCAGGACGTGACGATCCTGGGATACAGACACACTGGACTGCCTCTCTTCCGGGTAAACCAGTCCATCTCATATATCATCTCACATATCATCATTGCACCCTATAGACACGAGTAGTGAAGACTCGATAGTCTAGTAAGACAACTTCCAAAACAGTGCAACGTAAATCGCAGTATGATGGCAGTACAACCTATTAGAAAAACGCTTGGCGCTCATCCTGCGGAGTCCCGCCAGCCAGCGATAGTGCCGGGCCTCACGCCTCGAAGGGGCCCACCCTTGACTACTGGTGGTCACCCACCCATGTGTCGTGGAGTCAAGGCACATGGCTATGGGGCAACTTCTATTGGCCAAAACCTCAAGACCCTCAAAATACTACAGTGGAATGCGGAGGGAGTCATTAACAAAAAACTTTCCCTAACACACCACCTGCATGAAGGTAAGATTGACATGGCATGTATCCAGGAAACGCACCTCAACAATAACCATAAATTCTAATCAGAGGATACCAGACCTTCCGTCTAGATAGAGAAGGCCACAAAGGAGGGGTCCTGATACTGACCAGAAACTGCATACCGAGTATCGCGGTATCTGTCAATCACACCGGACAAGCAGAAATTGTAGGAGTTGACATAATGGCTCAAGAGACGAAGCTCCGCATTTTCAATCTGTACCGACCACCAAATAGAGCCATATCGCTCTCGAGTATGGAGGTCAGAGACTCCAACTGCATAGTAGTTGGAGATTTCAACAGCCACTCGGAGAGATGGGGATACTCTGACACAGACAGCAGAGGTGACGAAGTGGAAGATTGGGAGATAGATGAAAATCTCTCCCTAATCAATAGGCCGGAGGATAGCCCTAGCTTCTATTCAAGAACATGGCATACCACCTCGACTCCAGATTTGACCTTCTCCACACAGGACATACACCATAAAATAGACCGCCAGGTGCTAAATCAACTGGCAGGTAGCGACCACAGGCCGATCAGGCTAACCATCGACATGGAAGTAGGCCCACAGGAAAAAAAAACCGCTCCCACGTTGGAATTACAAACGAGCCGACTGGGACAGATTTGCAATCCTGACAGATGGGCTGTGTGAAACCATCAACACACGAAACACCAAAATGAAGCCCATGGTAGAGAGCCTAAGCAAGGCAATAATGCAAGCCGCCACTGAAACCATCCCAAGAGGAGCTAGGAAAAACTATAAGCCCTACTGGAATGATGAGTTGCAGAAAGTGGAAGATGCAGTAACAAATGCTAGGAACATGGCAGAGCGAGAAAAATCCATGGAGGCAAACATCGCCCTCAAAGCCGCCGCGGCGAAGTACAAACACACTCTCAAGCAAACAGCAAGAGAAAGCTGGAAAAATAAAACGGAAAGTCTAAACCTGGACAAAGACGGGAACAAGCTATGGAAGCTAGTCAGAGCCATGAACGACGAAACCCCGTCAAATAAACAAATTACTATCAAGCAGGGCGAGAACTTGATCACAGGTAAGAAAGCCGCAAACGCCTTTGTCGATCACTATGCCAGAGCAAACCACATCGAGGTCCCTGCAGATAAGCATACAGACATTAGCGAAGAGCTAAAGGGACACGAAAACATAAATACGGCTCCTGAAGAGCACATGATGGCCAAACTAACAATGCGCGAAATGGAAGAGGCTATGAGAACACTAAAGAAAAGGAAATCCCCCGGAAAAGACGGGATAACAAACGAAATGCTGATGGGGCTGGGCCAAACAGCGAAGAGGAAATTACTATCAGTCCTGAACCAAAGCTGTAAAAGGGGTATTGTACCCCAGGCATGGAAAGACGCAATACTGGTACCAGTACCAAAAACAGGAAAGGATAAAACAGATCCAAATGGATACAGGCCCATCAGCCTATTGAGCTGTGTCGGCAAGCTGATGGAACGGATGATAAACACCAGACTGATGTGGCATCTGGAAGAAAAACGAATACTAATTCCACAGCAAGCCGGCTTTAGACAGCACAGATCCACTGAGGACCAGGTCATCCTCATAGCCCAGGAGATAGAAGATGCCTACCAGGCACAGAAACACACAGTAGCTGTTTGGGTGGATCTGGAAAAGGCATTTGACAAAGTCTGGAAGGATGGACTTAGAGTCAAGCTAAGAAGAAGTGATGTCTGTGGGAAAATGTACAAGTGGATCAACCACTACCTCAAACAAAGAACGGCCAGAGTCCAAGTACAAGGGTAGATGAGCAAAAAGGTGACACTCGAGCAGGGAGTACCCCAAGGGGGAGTATTGTCACCCACACGCTTCCTGGTATATATAAACGATATTACAGAAAATATACCAAGAAGAGTCCATAGCTCAATGTTTGCAGACGATCTGGCTATGTGGACCTCTGAAAAGAATCTCACCATAGCAAGAAATCGGATGCAGACGGCCCTAACATCGCTGGAAGAGTGGACGAACTCATGGCTGGTCAAAATAAACGAGGAGAAAACCACATGCACAATATTCTCGCTTTCATTAAAACCCCAAAGTACCAAATTAAGTCTAAATGGCATATGCCTGCAGCCAAACGACAACCCAACCTATCTGGGAGTCACATTTGATCGGCGCATGACATGGAAAAGTCAGATTGAGAGAAACCGAATGAAAGCCAGAGAAAGAATGGCAATCAAGAGGAAACTTGCTGGCACAAGCTGGGGAGCAGACGAAGGCATACTAAAGAAACTGTATACTGGAAGAGTGAGACCAGTTCTCGAGTATGGCATTGCGGCATGGACAACAGCAGCGAAGGCGAACTTCGATAAAGTTAATAAACTTCAAAACTAAGCCATGAGAATTATAACAGGTGGCATGAAGTCAACGCCAATTGTAGAACTTGAAAAGATTACAAAATTGCAATCCATGTCCGATAGAAGAGACTGCAGAGCCCAGCTGCAGTCAGAGAAACTCCGAAGACTGACGGACCATCCAATGTACCAGAGACTAAACAATTTGGGAAATGGGAAACTAAAGCGGAGAAACTTTGCAGAAATAGCCAAAGAAAAGATGCACGAAGATCCCATAAACGCACTAACAACACCAAAACCCATCACTACTGTACGAAAACCTACTTGGAGGCAGGATATATTTCCAGAGGTGGTAGAAAATATACCAGGTATTGCAAACAAAAACTGCCAGAGTGAAAAAGAAAGGAGAGACACTACCCTAAGCTTCATAACGAAAAGCTACCCAAGCATGGACTGGACCCATGCATACACCGACGGTTCTGTAACAAACACTACACAGAACGGAGGGGCAGGAGCATTCCTGAACCTACCAAATGGCAGAAAAATAACACTGTCATTCGCTACTGGTAAGTACACAAGCAATTTCAGAGCAGAGGCAGAGGCACTGAGGGCGGCAGTGGAAGAAATGGTAACACACAGTGAAAATGAGAGCCATATAGTCCTGCTGACAGATGCGCTCGAAGTAGTCACAGCGCTAAAAAGCCAGAAAAACACTGAGCTTAATGACTTAAGAGCAGCACTCTGCAAACTGTGCCAGCAGTCCGCACCAAAAAGGGTAGTGGTACAGTGGGTTCCGTCACACTGCAACATCCAAGGCAACGAGGAGGCAGACAGACTGGCAAAAGAAGGTGCAAGGCTACCACAAACATATACCAGTATGACGTACGAAGAGTCAAAACGGCTTATCAAAGCCAGATACATGACCAAATGGGAAACCGAACATACTGGTTACACCAAAAACGATGCCTATTACCAGTTGAACCGAAGAGAGCAGGTCGTTGTCTTCAGACTTCGCACTGGCCACAACAGACTGAGGTACCACCTATTCAACAAATTGAAGATAGGGTGTACCGACGAATGCCCGTGCGGTACTGGTAAAATGACCACTGAACATCTGCTGCAGAACTGCCCGACATACGAGGATCAGAGAGAGCAGATGTGGCCATTGCCAGTGGAACTGCAAGACAAGCTCTATGGTAGTGGCGAAAGTCTCAGGATGACCGCCGCTTTTTTCGAGAAAATAATGGTTACTGTCTGACTGTGTACGCAGAAGAAGAAGAAGAAGACTTCGCACTGGCCACAACAGACTGAGGTACCACCTATTCAACAAATTGAAGATAGGGTGTACCGACGAATGCCCGTGCGGTACTGGTAAAATGACCGCTGAACATCTGCTGCAGAACTGCCCGACATACGAGGATCAGAGAGAGCAGATGTGGCCATTACCAGTGGAACTGCAAGACAAGCTCTATGGCAGTGGCGACAGCCTCAGGATGACCGCCGCTTTTTTCGAAAAAATAATGGTTACTGTCTGACTGCGTACGCAGAAGAAGAAGAAGAAGTGTTCACGTGGTTTATCATTTCTAAAGGGAACCTTGGTTCACCTAACACCCAACTCACATTGGTCGCTTTATACAGCATACATATTAGGTTACGGTAATATTATTTTCTACTCCCGTTTTGAACCTGGAAACATCAAGGTGACATTTCGCAACTTCAATAAGATCGGCTTTAGAAACAGTTGCTGTGCTCTGCTGAAGACAGATGTGTCGGACCGAAAGGTGCCAATATCGGTCAAACTGTAAATTAGCGACATAATGCATTCCGTTCTCTGGACTACATCCTGCTACTTGCAAAGCCCTGTTCATGGCTTGGTAGCTAGAGATTGAGAACGAATACAGAAGAAGAAGAAGAGTTGCTATTCACAGCCTCCTTGTGGAGCACAAACCCGTTTCCCTAAATGACGCACCATTAGATGAAGTCGGCGGGAACATTTATACCGGTCGCCTGCTCAACATGGGAAATAACCTGAAACCCGAGAGATAATGGTGGTTATGGTGGTGAAAATGGTAATGGTGGCGATGGTGGTGATGGTGATTATGGTGGATTTGATAGTGATGGAGATTATGGTGGATTTGATGGTGATGGAGATTATGGTGGATTTGATGGTGATGGAGATTATGGTGGATTTGATGGTGATGGAGATTATGGTGGATTTGATGGTGATGGAGATTATGGTGGATTTGATGGGGATGATCGTAATGGTGGCTGTGATGGTTAAGGTGACTTTGATGGTACTTACTGCCCCTGTCCTGGGTTCAATTCAGACATGTTTCCAATGTTCAGCTATGTGAACTGCCTTGTACTTCCCCATTAACGTCTGATCCATATTGTATGTTTCCTGAAGGATGGCGCAGATCATAAAGTTGACTGGATCATATGTTGCTCCACAGTATGCACTGTATTTGGTGATTAAACATTGGATGCCTTTTTTTGTATGTTTTTCTCTTTCCATTTCGTCTTGGCTCAAGTAGTGCTAGACTGTTTATGGGGTATATTTTTCAGTTAGAGTAGGTTTAAGGCATCATGCAAATATCTGGTGAGTCTCATTTTGCTGTGTCAATTAGTTTGACAAGTGCATAGCGGTTCCAAACTAGCAGCAAGGCACTCACTGAGTTACGGAGAATCACAGGATGAATGTTCGATGGATATCTGGCTGAGCTCGCTATGTTGTGCCAGTCAACTTTTTGATGTAACTGTTTCTTTCTATATTCCGCGTTGGTTTCGGGCAGTGTATTGCGTTGGAAATTGTGCGATCCAATTTCACACACATATATTTGGAAGCAGCACTGTTCCAGCTCCTGTCATTCGATTTGACCTGCAGTTTTAATTTTGCTTCACTATTTCTGAGGTAGAAAGTTCTGCTGCTGTTTGGTTTGAGATGATTGCTATGGTGAGGTCAGCAAGCACGCTTGTCAGGTTGTTTTCATCCTCTTCATAACTATTAGGTGGGTAGCCACTGGCGTGTCGTCGGCACAAATGCATGTCGTCACCTGTTTGTCGGTAGATCGTTCGTTGGTATGTGCAGCATAGAAGAGATAGGTCGTAACGTAGGTTTTGTTTGTGTTCTCGTCTCGGTGCGGTATCTGACCATACCCATTTTTAAATTTTGATTAAACTCAACCTTAATCAACATGTACATTATTTTTCTCATTTTCTCTTTTTTTTCAACATAGAAAGATAAACAAGCTATTGTGGCATGTCTTTCTGTTGTTGTTTTTGTGTTTTTTGAGTTTACTCATCAACTTTGTTTCCCTCCCAAAATGACATAGAACGGCATATTCTGCAACATACATTTGATATTATTAGTAACGCACCAGCGATTTGTCATAGAATATACCCTTGGTAGCATTTTCTGGTGGTTTATAGCGTTGTATGCTGAACGTAGATCGTAAGGTATTCTCGTGACCTGCATGTGTTCCACCCTTCCTTGTTTATTTGTGTTTGATTAACAATAATCTTTCATGCCTGAAACGTGCTTGTTCTTTGATAAGCTTCTTGTCTATCGAGAGGGTGACACAGTTCATGATCCTTCTTCTAAAAACATTGCACAAATGGCCAAGTAACTACACTGGTGGGACATTCTTAGGTTGTCGTTTTCCATGTCTGTATAAGCGAGGGATTGTATCCCAATACTATTGAACTGTCTAAATTCGATGCTAGTATTACACACTCTTGAGTAGACTTTTGATGTTGCCTTTTCCAAAGTTTATAATTTGCTCTGAAGACCAGCTGCCTTGTTCTTGTTTTATTTCATGCCTTGGCTAAGTTAATGTCTTTATGAAAAGTCTATTGCCATCAAGTTATTCTAATTTTTACAATACCGCTGAATCTTCGTTAGCCCTGTATGGTTGGGGGTTTACCTCTCAGTAGTAAGCGGTGAGCTATTTGCTTGGGTTAACTTCCGCTATGTATGCAGAAGCGCTCGCTGTGTCATTGCGTAGATTCTGGATTTTTTCAGGCGACTGTTTTGTTTCATGTCTAGGCCAAGGTGATTCCATTTTCTGTTTTCCAATGTGACACTAAGGATGTATACTCTAACCTAGAAGGTCTCCTCAGACTTGGGGTTATATCCAAACAGTTGTTGGTATTGCTCGTAGAATGACTTTGAATCTTCTTTATGGCAAGAAATATACTCGGTAGTGCAGCATGTCGGTATGTGACGTCTAAAAATCATTCTTGTTAGTCCAGCACACGCCCTCGTATTCTGCTGGGGCTATTTCTAGTTTAAACGCGTGTTTGTCTAGCTAGTAGCCAAAGGACTCATTTTGGCTTGATTGACAGTTAAAGCGTCTGCTGAAAGGCACATTCTCCAGTCTGAAAACTGCTGTAACGCTGAATGAGATGGGTCTGCGTTGCATTCGTGGTATAGATAATGATGAGAGTGATAATTATGTTAATGATAATGCATAACCTTTGTAAATTATAGCATCCATTCTGGCAGAAAACTGCAATAGCTCATTTTGGATAACGCTTTACGGAACAAACAAAAGTCCCATAAATTTGCTAAATAAATTTAACATGTGTGTCCCAGATTTATAGATAACAGCCATTAATTCGGTTAGTTGCATCGAGGGATCAAGAAGTTTAGACAAAATACAGATATGCAATGTAGATACGATTGGTGTAACACCTGTTGTACGTTTAGCTGACTCATGTGTACATTTTCTTTGGTTTAGTACGCAATATTTTGAATAATGGTTGAAACAGACCTAATGATTTCCATTGTACATGTACACGAGAACGAATGCATGTGTCTCAAACTAAACAGCCCTTTACAGGAGACGTGTATAATCATGTAAATGTAAACATAGAAATGTGACAATGACGCGCATTGTTCTATTATCAATTTATTATTTACACAATACAGAGTGCGGTCGTGTAAAGGAAACTTAAAACTGAAGAAGGACAATATCATAATAAGAACATGGCATGTCAGTACACTGGACCCATGTTTTCAAATAAATGCGCTAACACACGAGATGAAGAACTACTGATGGGATATCATATATATATAATGTCCGATGGAAACAAATGTGATAAATATACGATTTAGGAATGTCAAAGTTCTACTATCAAAGAGTAAATACACTTACATGGAGATGGGATACTGGTGCATATTGAGTTAACCTCCGATATCTAGACGATGAATCATCTACCTGTTCATGCACCGTCGTTGAATATTACCGTAATGCAGTGGTACTCACCCACTGCAGACTATGAAGTGTGTGAAATAGAGCCATTCCACGATCAACTTCAGAGTCTGATAACCGAAACCCCAAAGAAGGACATAGTGGTAGTTCAGTGAGATTGGGAGGCAAATATTGGAGAAGATGCAGTCCATGACTGGAGAAGAACTTATGACCCATATGAAACAAGGAAATTAATGAACGGAACCTCAGACTTACAGAATATGCACCTCGCAATAAGCTGTTACAGGCAAACAAGTTGGGGTTTAAGAAGCCGTTTAGACGTTGGACATGCACTGCCCAAACAATGAAGTACACATCCACATAGATGTTATACAGATCCAGAGGAGGATTAGATCTAGTATCAACATCGACAAAACTAGAAGTCTGATCGAATCGGATGTAGGAGGCGACCACGATCGTGTTATGGTGACAATGCTTTTGCGATTGAAGTGGAGAGATGCAAAGAAAGACGTTACTAGACTTAGTTTGAGATGGACAAACTAAAAGATCCTCAATTGAACAAAAGAGGGAGATGTAACAGTGTCATGTGTCACTGGCACTGTGTGTAAATCACATATATAAAATGTATTAGTTATAACTTGCAACTTGGACAAAGCGAGTTACAGCTAGCTGGGACAAAAATATAACATTTTAGCACAGGCGTTAGGGGTCAAGCAGTCTCCAGCCACGGTGGGAATTCTCCGGCAAAGGCTAACTCATTGTTACGGTTAGTTATTGTTTACGGCTTTAGAAGATAGTCTAAACGATTTAACACTAGTAGACAGCTGTTAAAGATGAGGGGTGGGGTGAGGGGGGAGGGGCTAGACATCCAAAAGGAATGATGTAATCGCCGATGTTATATGTGCTAGTTGTTGCCAGAATTTGGTTGATGTACTAGCTACGCAGATTTGACGTAGTCGCTTGGACACAAGTGATGGACAATGGGATTTAAGTGACATTAGAGGACACGTTGTCACTATACGATTGACAACGTAACCAGATTGTTAGTGAAGTGAATAGGGCTCCAATGTTGCAGGTTCAATAGTGATTCGAGCGGCTCGCTGGTCAACGGGGTGGGGACAGAAGTAACTTGTGATCTGCGGCTATGTTGGATAACGTGGTGTCTAACAGACTAATAAAACGAGATACACAAATCATTTCATTGATAGATGTCGGAAGGCTGTCAGACGTTGTTTCTTTGCTATTGCAGTGCTGCCAAAATGGAATATATGGTTGGCCTTCCCCAGCAACACAAGAGAATACACTGATCGTTCGAGTGATTGTTCTGTAGTTTTCACAGACATTGTGTCTTGATGATCTGCTGGACAATAAGATAATGGTGATCACTTCGATGACAGTGAGAGAAGGCTGATCACTTTGAGTGAGAATTTCGTTAGTACGAAATTAGTCAGCGGGATCGCACATAACCATCTGTCAACTGCCACGCACGACGTTGTAACACGTAAGGCTATGTAATTAAAACACCTAAAGAGCAGTCTTGCAGTTTGTCTCTATAACTGCTCATGTCAGGTTGTACGAAGCGTACGAATCAATTAATCATAGAGGTCGATCATAGCCCCTTGGTTGAAAGTTAGGTGCACTATAAAACCCGCCAGGGAGCACTCCCACACACCTATGCTGAGAAGCGTTTATTCCACATCCCAGTTCTGCCATCAAAAGTTTGCAGAGTTAGAGAAACCAGCCAGGCAAGCCAAGCCGACAGAGGACGAAAAGCAACTACGGGACCACATGATAGTTAATAAATTATAGCACAAGTTGCATTTTGCTTGATAGGCAATATCGCTTGGTGTGGTTTCCGAGATTTCTACTTGGCTAGCTGCTAAAAAGTCTCGATAATTTAATTTATAACATGAAGATAGATAATACTGTAATATATGTGAATATTTGCAAAAAATATTATTATCGTGTTTCATTTATAAAAAAGAAATGAGTCATAAGTACCCTTACGTTTCTATAGAAACGTTTCAAGAAAAGGCTTTCGACATAGTAGACACAACTAAAATACGGGCCATCCGAGATGACTATGGAGTACAAGGCCAGCTATTAGAGAACATTAGAACACTTTACCAAGGGTGCTAAAGTGTAGTAAGAATGACAGATGGCCTGAACAGGGTGTAATACGAATAACATATGGCCTTACCAAAGTGTAGAAAGAATGACAGATGGCCTGAACAGGGTGTAATACGAATAACAGATGACCTGACCAAAGTGCAGTACGAAAAACAGACGGCCTGGCCAAAGTGTAGTAAGAATAACAGATGGCCTGAACAAAGTGTAGTAAGAATAACAGATGGCCTGACCAAAGTGTAGTAAGAATAACAGATGTCCTGAACAAAGTAAAATAAGAACAAGCGTGTGTGTTATCGCCAGAAATCTTTAACACAAATGTGGACAGAATAACATTGACTGTCAAAAGGGAATATAGCTTAAAATTAACGTTTCTATACTGCTTTAGAAGACTCTGCAGAGTCTGTTTACAACCAGTTTACCAAGACATTTCGAGGTGGCATGGACAGAGGCTTACCAGTTACATTAACTCTGTTATGCTCATAATCAATGCCGAATATACACCGGCGAATACGTTCTGCATCAATATTTGACTGCACTCAGCTGTGTTCAAAAGAAACAGTATGCAAATTAACACATCGATTATATAAACTATGCACATAAGCAGATAACATGAACATACGAATATTATTTTAAACGCGACCAAGTTGAACGTTGAACGCGTGAAGGAATTCAAATACGTGGGCAGTGTTTTTGCACAGGATAGAAGTCTGAACAAACAAAAAAATCGATCACATGCCAAAAAGCACATATAATTGCATTTAATATCTCACCATTATTGAAACATCCAACATATACATGTCCATAAAAAGAATGCTAATCAATAGTATCCCCATGTCAATGCTCTGCAACCATTTTCAAGCATTGACTTTCACAACATCTCTAGAAAGAAAGATGACAATATGTGAGATGAGATGCCTCCGGAAAACCATCAAACTAGTAGAGAAAGAGAATGCGCAATGAAAAGATGCAAAACATCATTGAAGCAAGACCTTGCACTAAATATATTGATGACGATAGAATCAAGTCGTTCGGCACTTAATGAAAAGGCGGCATGCCAACTACCCATGTGCGCCTATAACGCACGGTGATCATGTTTTTGAAATCGCAACAGAACGAGAACTAGAATGATATTCCAAGTCGTCAAATGATGGCGACTACTTCAGCGACGAGTCTGACTCTGGACAGAAAACTACGTCTTCCCACACGACCCACGGCATAAGTGGATAAAACATGACAAGAAAAGATATTCCACACGAGACCCAATTAGACATCACTGGACCATACAAGATCAAATTAGACATGCCTGTACCACACGATACACAATTAGACATCACTGGACCACACAAGACCCAATTAGACATGGATGTACCACACAACACCCAATTAGACATCACTGGACCACACAAGACCGAACTAGACATCACTGGACCACACAAGACCTAATTAGACATCCCTGAACCACACAATATCCAATTAGACATCACTGGACCACACAAGACCCAATTAGACATCACTGAACCCCACAAGACCTACTTAGACATCACTGGACCACACAATACCCAATTAGAAATCACTAGACCACACAATATCCAATTAGACATCACTGGATTACACTAGACCCAAATAGACATCACTGAACCACACAAGACCCACTTAGACATCACTGAACCACACTATACCCAATTAGACATCACGGAAAGACACAAGACTCAATTACACATGACTGTACCACACAAGACCCAATTAGCCATCACTGAACCTCACGAGAGCCAATCAGAACAATCCGTATGCCATTTATCAACATTGACCAACATTTACAACACTACATCACGTTAGAACCTACTAGACAGCACTATATCGAACTAGACCAAATTTGACCACACACGCTGCCGAAGACGGATGTATCAGACCGAAAGGTGTAAATATCGCAGTCAAACTGTAACCTAGCGACACAACGCATTCCATTCTCCAGACTACGTACTGCTACTTGCAAAACCCTGTTCAGGATTTGGTAGCGGGAGATTGAGAATGAACGCAGAAGAAGAAGACCACACACGACCACTGTCGATCACACAAGATCAAATTAGACAGACGCGACTAAAGTTGACCACGCAAGGCCAGAATAGACACCACAAGACTTCAGTCGATCCCACTAAACGAACCTATAACTCCCCAAAAACACAGGACATATTTTATTAAACGTCAAAGTAATTGTGTAATAATTATAATTTTGTGGAATGTTATATGTGTGTTGTCAAAAACATTTAGCGACTACAGAAACAATATGCATTCAATCGTAATATTAGAAACTCACATAAATATAAAACAATAGAGCACACACACCATAAATATAATCGCAGACATGATGAGCAAACATTTAAAAAAAACAGAAGAATGGACTAACCGACGACTCGAGCAGGCACACAAAGCAGCAACATCCAGAGAGATATGGCGCTGAATTGTGGAATTATCAGAAGGGATGTCGCAACGATTTCAGGAGGTCACGAGTAGCAGTAGTAGTAGTAGTAGTAGTAGTAGTAGTAGTAGTAGTTGTAGCAGCAGCAGCAACATCAGCAGTAGTAATAGTAGTAGTAGTAGTAGCAGTAGCAGTAGCAGAAGTAGTAATAGTAGTAGTAGCAGCAAGTAGTAGTCTTTCCAAGGATATTGTTGGATGTTAGTAGAAGGATATTGTTGGATGTTGTTAGTCGAACAATGTTAAGCATTGTTTGTAGAACATTGCTCTATGTTATCAGTATAACAATGTTGGATTTTGACGTTGGGTAATGTTGCAGATTAATAGTAGGTATTGTAATGTTTTACAAAGATTTTGCATGTTATTAGTTGGATATTGTATGTTACTTGCAACATAATGTTGCATTTTATTGAAATGATAGTGTACGTTATCAGCAGGATATTCTATGTCATTAGCAGTGATCGATTTTATTTGTTGGTCTGTGTATGGTTTTAGTAGCATTTTGTTGGATGTTATTAGAATGATATTGTGTGTTATTAGTATAACTTTGTTGGATGTTAATTTTGGGATTGTGCATGTTATTAGTAAGATAATGCATGGTGTTAGGAGAATGGGGAATATGGTATTTGCAGTATTGTGTATGTCATGGTAAGGATATTATTGGATGTTATGTATGTTATTGTACAGGTTGTCAGTAAGATGGTGCATGTTATTATAGGATTGTTGTTGATATTATTAGGATTTTACGTGCTGTTAGTAGGATTTTGCATGTTATGAGAAGGATATTCTTGGATGTTATTCGTAGGATATGACGGTAATTAGTATGATAATGCTGGATGTTATTAATATGTTAATGTTAGATGCGATTATTAGTATATTGTTGGAAGGTATTAGTAGGATATTGTTGGATCTTTTAGAATAAGTGTGTGTTATTAACATGTTAATGGTGCATATGTTTAGTATAAGTGTGTATGTTATTAGTTAGATTGTGAATGCCATAGTAGCATTTTGTTGGTTGTTAATAGCTGGATAATGTATGCTATTAGTAGGACTGTGTATATTATTATTATTATTAGGATATTTTGGGAGGATATTAGTAGGATTGTGTACATTATTAGTACGATATTGTTGGAAGTAACTAGTAGGATTGTGTATGTTATTATGAGAATAATGCTGTATGTTATTAGCAATATCATGTTAAATGTTATTAACAGGAATGTGCGTTATTAATGGGATTGTGTACCCTATTAATATGGTAATGATTAATGTTTTAGTAGAACATGGTTGATTGTTTTAAGTAAGATAGTGTTGCATGTTAGTAGTAGTAAAGTCCCTGCTATTTGTTGCAGGATAATGAAGAATACTACTGGTAAAACATTGTTGTATGCTAATAGGATGAAATTGTTGGTTGTGATTTGTAGGATATTTTTGCATGTTGTTACCTTAATATTGATTCACAATTTAATAAGACGATCTGCATGATGTCAGAGATTTATATTACTGTTTGACACATTGCTAAGACATTGCCATATGCACATAAAAAAACCATATACTTATCTGATGAATATTAAGGTGTGATGTTTGGTAGGACATCATTACATAACCGTTGCAGTAGTTATTAACGTAAAACAGACAAGTTCATTCTTAAAGAACAGTCCTTTTCTAAACTATCAACATGTGGCACCCACATTACTGTCTCCAGCAAAGCATTGCACTTTGTTATGTGTGTCGGGGTACAGTTCATACTTCTTCAAAATGGATTTACCTGTCCCAAGCCCAGCTGTAAAGCAGTAGTTTTATTATGAGAAAGTGTCTGTCCTAGGAATGTCGTATTTCTAGACACTAGTCTTTCCTACCCGAATAGTTACGTAATCATCGAATCCAACAATCAACAATCCTGACCAGAGCTAGTGTGCATGTTAATTTCATCACATATCACACACTGCTGTCGAAGATGAAGTGTTAAATAACTTCTTGTACTAGGTAACACCATGT
Organism: Ariolimax columbianus; assembly: GCA_036924085.1. Classification (NCBI taxonomy): domain Eukaryota; kingdom Metazoa; phylum Mollusca; class Gastropoda; order Stylommatophora; family Arionidae; genus Ariolimax; species Ariolimax columbianus. The sequence continues at coordinate 26,173,319 of JAVGWX010000014.1, forward strand.
GTATAACGTGGGATGGACATTTCCCATTCTTGCTCCGATTAATACTCTGACAGGTGCCCATTTCAGCCGGTTTGACTGATCAGTGATGGTAGTGGAAGTCGAAACCGGTATCTTAACTGTGAAAAGTGAGAGCTAGACAACTATGTTAAGGTGAGGTAGTGGACCCACACACTAGATACTGCTATTTGTGTCTTCATTATTTCAAGTTTGATGCTGCGAGCACTAGAAATATATATACATATTGTGTAATTTCACAGCAAAAACAATATGAAATCTAGGCGATAAATTGGTATAAAAGACACATTAAACAGCAAGGTCACCCTTCATACACATTTTTGAATAAAATGCACATTCAAACACAAATGACATCAGCAAAGTGCAAAACATATAGCAATGCATTTCTTCGAACTTAGGACAAGTTAGATCCTGAGCCTGTTACAACTGTACCTACAAATATAATACAGGGCAACATATGCTGCTCGCCTGCCCAGACCTTGCCACAGACATAATCAAGTTACTGCCTGGCATTCAGACAATTGCTAACACGTTATGCAGCCCTGCTTACCAAATTCAAAACACCTGCTTATTCTTCAGGCAGACATTGAGTACCAAAAAGCAAACAACTCAAGAGAAATAATTAACAAATAACAACAATGACTGTGAAATGTGGCTATACAAAAGAATGAAGCACACCTTGTGAAAAGCAAAGATAAGAAGTTTAAACGTATTGAAGAAATTAGGACTGCAACAACAAATTGATGAACACAATCATAATCAGAATTAAGATATTTTAGTCAATAAAAAGCCTTTACTGAAAACAATACTGGAAGGAAAAGGTAGAATACAGATGTACCAGACGAAAACAGACATTTTCGAAGAATTAGGATAACAGCAAAAGGTGAACAGTTTCAGATACATACTCGACCTAGTTTTTACTACAGAGGAAAATATGATTGTCTTCTTCTTCTGCGTACACAGTCAGACAGTAACCATTATTTTCTCGAAAAAAGCGGCGGTCATCCTGAGACTCTCGCCACTACCATAGAGCTTGTCTTGCAGTTCCACTGGTGATGGCCACATCTGCTCTCTCTGATCCTCGTATGTCGGGCAGTTCTGCAGCAGATGTTCGGTGGTCATTTTACCAGTACCGCACGGGCATTCGTCGGTACACCCTATCTTCAATTTGTTGAATAGGTGGTACCTCAGTCTGTTGTGGCCAGTGCGAAGTCTGAAGACAACGACCTGCTCTCTTCGGTTCAACTGGTAATAGGCATCGTTTTTGGTATAACCAGTATGTTCGGTTTCCCATTTGGTCGTGTATCTGGCTTTGATAAGCCGTTTTGACTCTTCGTACGTCATACTGGTATCTGTTTGTGGTAGCCTTGCACCTTCTTTTGCCAGTCTGTCTGCCTCCTCGTTGCCTTGGATGTTGCAGTGTGACGGAACCCACTGTACCACTACCCTTTTTGGTGCGGACTGCTGGCACAGTTTGCAGAGTGCTGCTCTTAAGTCATTAAGCTCAGTGTTTTTCTGGCTTTTTAGCGCTGTGACTACTTCGAGAGCATCTGTCAGCAGGACTATATGGCTCTCATTTTCACTGTGTGTTACCATTTCTTCCACTGCCGCCCTCAGTGCCTCTGCCTCTGCTCTGAAATTGCTTGTGTACTTACCAGTAGCGAATGACAGTGTTATTTTTCTGCCATTTGGTAGGTTCAGGAATGCTCCTGCCCCTCCGTTCTGTGTAGTGTTTGTTACAGAACCGTCGGTGTATGCATGGGTCCAGTCCATGCTTGGGTAGCTTTTCGTTATGAAGCTTAGGGTAGTGTCTCTTCTTTCTTTTTCACTCTGGCAGTTTTTGTTTGCAATACCTGGTATATTTTCTACCACCTCTGGAAATATATCCTGCCTCCAAGTAGGTTTTCGTACAGTATTGATGGGTTTTGGTGTTGTTAGTGCGTTTATGGGATCTTCGTGCATCTTTGCTTTGGCTATTTCTGCAAAGTTTCTCCGCTTTAGTTTCCCATTTCCCAAATTGTTTAGTCTATGGTACATTGAATGGTCCGTCAGTCTTCTGAGTTTCTCTGACTGCAGCTGGGCTCTGCAGTCTCTTCTATCGGTCATGGATTGCAATTTTGTAATCTTTTCAAGTTCTACAATTGGCGTTGACTTCATGCCACCTGTTATAATTCTCATGGCTTGGTTTTGAAGTTTGTTAACTTAACGAAGTTCGCCTTCGCTGCGGTTGTCCATGCCGCAATGCCATACTCGAGAACTGGTCTCACTCTTCCAGTGTATAGTTTCTTTAGTATGCCTTCGTCTGCTCCCCAGCTTGTGCCAGCAAGTTTCCTCATGATCGCCATTCTTTCTCTGGCTTTCATTCGGTTTCTCTCAATCTGACTTTTCCATGTCATGCGCCGATCAAATGTGACTCCCAGATAGGTTGGGTTGTCGTTTGGCTGCAGGATTTTGCCATTCAGACTTAATTTGGTACTTTGGGGTTTTAATGAGAGCGAGAATTTTGTGCACGTGGTTTTCTCCTCGTTTATTTTGACCAGCCATGAGTTCGCCCACTCTTCCAGCGATGTTAGGGCCGTCTGCATCCGATTTCTTGCTATGGTGAGATTCTTTTCAGAGGTCCACATAGCCAGATCGTCTGCAAACATTGAGCTATGGACTCTTCTTGGTATATTCTCTGTAATATCGTTTATATATACCAGGAAGAGTGTGGGTGACAATACTCCCCCTTGGGGTACTCCCTGCTCGAGTGTCACCTTTTTGCTCATCTGCCCTTGTACTTGGACTCTGGCCGTTCTTTGTTTGAGGTAGTGGTTGATCCACTTGTACATCTTCCCACAGACATCACTTCTTCTTAGCTTGACTCTAAGTCCATCCTTCCAGACTTTGTCAAATGCCTTTTCCAGATCCACCCAAACAGCTACTGTGTGTTTCTGTGCCTGGTAGGCATCTTCTATCTCCTGGGCTATGAGGATGACCTGGTCCTCAGTGGATCTGTGCTGTCTAAAGCCGGCTTGCTGTGGAATTAGTATTTGTTTTTCTTCCAGATGCCACATCAGTCTGGTGTTAATCATCCGTTCCATCAGCTTGCCGACACAGCTCAGTAGGCTAATGGGCCTGTATCCATTTGGATCTGTTTTGTCCTTCCCTGTTTTTGGTACTGGTACCAGTATTGCATCTTTCCATGCCTGGGGTACAATACCCCTTTTCCAGCTTTGGTTCAGGACTGATAGTAGTTTCTTCTTCGCGAAAATATGATTGAAAACGTTACCGTTGGGGAACTGTTTGGCTCAAGTGACCATCAGAGATGACCAGACTGGCAGTTATGCTCTTCGAGAAATTCAATTAGATATTCTAGACGGGCCAGCAGGGAAGAGACTAATGCAGACCTAATCACTGAGGCACATGCAGCGAATAGCCTACGTACCAGCAGGAACACGGTCGAGTCCCGATGGTGCACAATATTGCCAAATCAAGCAATTGGATACAAAATGTGGTGACGAACTTCAATGACACTTTAGAGAAAGCATCAATGTTTCATAGCTATCATCTCCCACTACCTGATCCTGGCAGGGTTTCTCAGCAGCTTTAAAATGACCATCATGCAGAGTGTCTGTATTCACGATGCAAATTCCCTTCACTCAATCAATCAATCAAAAACGTATATAGTCCTACAGAGTTTAGGCCGTTAACCAACTTTAGCCAAGTCACTCTATCCAATGCATCTTGTCCAGATCTAGCTACGATGATCCTGTTTTGTTGGGGTTTAAACAAAATTATTATATAGTTATTTCCAAGCTAGGTTTTTAAGGATTCATTTAAGTCTTTTACGCCCACATACATGTTGTTGTGATATGTGCATAGGGGGTAGGAACAATACACATAAATTATGTTTAGTTTTCGTCAGCTTATTTAATTATACTGAGGAAAGCAATTCTTATGTTATGTTCCATTGGCCTACACATGACCACAAGTGAATATCTATCATTGAAATCGAGGCCCAAATACGCATCTGTGGATAAAAGATTGTTGTTTTAATAAGTAGTAACATTTTTTTAAATTTGAAAGTCCTACCTTGTTAAGTGATGCGTAGTCATTGTTGTCTTTGAGTGTAAATATCACTTCAGTATCTAAACTGAATACAATTCCAGCAAAGTGGACAGCACTTGGACTAACAGGGAAATTCTTAGTCAATCGTTTGGCACAGTCGAACTGTTTGTCAAAATTCTCAGCCAGAATACTGGACGAGGCATAAAATACCAATATAATATCAGCCTTTATTTTGCAAACCTCAATTGTTGGAACAAACATTTTACAATTATATTACTTTATTGTGATCTGCATGCCGCAATCAATCTACTCACAAAATACACTCTTCTTTAATTACATAATAAGGACATTTTATGTTTGAAATTCTCGTCAATGAACTAATCAATGAGAGTTCTTCGTATTACAAAGAGAATAGTGAATTGTATTAAATAATAGTATGAACAGTGAGCAAATTTACACTAAAGAAGATACGGAAAAGTCGTTCCCAATTTAATTTGTTATTTAAAAATTAAACTGAATTTTTTACTCAAGAACGTGAAAAACAATACGCACTTAAGAAAAGTAACTTCGGGTCACACTCAAAGCAATTTACACTCAAGGATCCAGTGTTGTCACAAACAATACCGACCTTAAACCAGTTAACACTAAGCTCCCATGGTTATGCACTCTACCCGAGCCCAATAAAAAAAAAACAACAGAAAGGCTCAACGGAAAAAGAGTGCTGCTTATCCAGCTGGTAGGCAGACACGTGGTTATACAAATACATCTTCTACAAATGAAAATATGGACGAAGGATGGGGCAGTGGTGATCAGATAAATGAATCAGATAATAGTTAACTACTCTATAGCCTTATGCAAGTGCTGAAACAATTTCAAAGCTGAATTTGAAACCATGAAAACCAGAAATGGCTTTACAATAGATAAACCATGTGAATATTGTGATATTAACTGGTTCACAGTGCACCAAATGGCACTCAAATCTCATAAGAGCACTGACCTGAATATTGTTTTTCTTCATTTTTGTTTGTTTGCGTTCGCCTTATGTCTCTATTCCTCAAGGCAGATGTGCGTTGCATTGTGGCTTTTATTTTGCGCATGTCGGTCCAGTGCATCCGACTTCAGCATAAATTTTATGTAAGGGTCTGCTTCCTCCTGCATTTTCTAAGGGTTTGCTTCCACGGGGTAACGGCCGGTGCTGTGATGGAGATCGAACCCGGCACCTTCAGATTGTGAGCCGTGCCACTTAACCACTAGGCCACGCCGTCCCCTCCTGAATGATATGAATGAAGCCTTGGTGAAAATGTATCTCGGGTTTCAGAACGCATCAGGGATTCAGTAAATAACAGTACACTGTAATGTCAAGGGAAGCGATATTCCCAACAGTTGTGTAGATGAGGAAGCGAAACTGATACACGATAAACAAGTGGTGAATTATGAATGAGCTAAGGCCACAAGAAAAGGACAATATAATGCAAAGTGGCAGGAAGAACACCCCAAACACCGTGCAGATAATGGTTTGTGCAAACTGTCCAGAATAAACCTTAACATCATACTGCGTCTCAGAACTTGAAAAGATTACAAAACTGCAATCCATGACCGATAGAAGAGACTGCAGAGCCCAGCTGCAGTCAGAGAAACTCCGAAGACTGACTGACCATCCAATGCACCAGAGACTAAACAATTTGGGAAATGGGAAACTAAGAAGAGAAACTTTGCAGAAATAGCCAAAGCAAAGATGCACGAAGATCCCATAAACGCACTAACAACACCAAAGCCCATCACTACTGTACGAAAACCTACCTGGAGGCAGGATATATTTCCAGAGGTGGTAGAAAATATACCAGGTATTGCAAACAAAAACTGCCAGACTGAAAAAGAAAGGAGAGATACTACCCTAAGCTTTATATCGAAAAACTACCCAAGCATGGACTGGACCCATGCATACACCGACGGTTCTGTAACAAACACTACACAGAACGGAGGGGCAGGAGCATTCCTGAACCTACCAAATGGCAGAAAAATAACACTGTCATTCGCTACTGGTAAGTACGCAAGCAATTTCAGAGCGGAGGCAGAGGCACTGAGGGCGGCAGTGGAAGAAATGGTGACACATAAAGAAAATGAAAGCCATACAGTCCTGCTTACAGATGCTCTGGCCGTAGGCACAGTGCTAAAAAGCCAGAAAAACACTGAGCTTAATGAGTTAAGAGCAGCACTCTGTCAACTATGCCAGCAGTCCGCACCAAAAAGGGTAGTGGTACAGTGGGTCCCATCATACTGCAACATCCAAGGCAACGAGGAGGCAGACAGACTGGCAAAAGAAGGTGCAAGACTACCACAAACAGATACTAGTATGATGTACGAAGAGTCAAAACGGCTTATTTTAAAGCCAGATACATGACCAAATGGGGAACCGAACATACTGGTTACACCAAAGACGATGCCTATTACCAGCTGAACAGAAGAGAGCAGGTCGTTGTCTTCAGACTTCGCACTGGCCACAATAGACTGAGGTACCACCTATTCAACAAATTGAAGATAGGTGGTACCGACGAATGCCCGTGTGGTACCGGGAAAATGAGCGCTGAACATCTGCTGCAGAACTGCCCGACATACGAGGATCAGAGAGAGCAGATGTGGCCATCACCAGTGGAACCATAAGACAAGCTCTATGGCAGTGTCGACAGCCTCAGGATGACCACCGCTTTTTTTGAAAAAACTAATGGTTACTGTCTGACAGCGTACGAAGAAGAAGAAGAAGAAGAAGACTGCGTCTCAGACCTTGCCACAACAGAATGTCACATCACATGTACACCAAATTCAAGATAGAAATTGCCCATATATATTACTGCGGCCTGGCAGCCACGGCAGCAACACGTGTACTACATGACTACCACTAGCTCAGGGATATGAGAAGGATCTGGTCTACCCAGACTCCACTTGAAGATAAGCTTTACGACATAATTGAGACCATAAACATTACAGGAGAATTTATTACATAATTCGAAATTCCTGTCTAAATGAACAACAAAGAAGATGTAACGGGAATGTCAAAAGAATGGGACACATCTCCTAGAGAGAAAAAAAGCAAACAAGGAAGCCTTCTATCATTTAGGGTCTCAACGAAAATCTATGAATAAAAGTTGAAAACAATGTAGGAAAGAAAGGTTTGGAGCAAACGTGTTAAAGATCAACAAGGCTATAAGTAGAACGATAGCATCAAAAATAGACAGGGAAAAACCTGCCAGAGTGTACTTTGAGGGCTAGGACAAGAGCACGTTGGAGATCCATTGCAGGCAACCTTCGATGTAGAGATGGCACATGAACTAAACACAATGCATTTACACATATCTTTTTCTACAAGTAAATGACCATTAATATAAAATCTACTAGTTAATCAAAAGTTGTAAACATGCGTCTGTTGGGTCAATTTCATAACTTGAAACGTATCATTAAAAACGCACTATTGAAACATTTTTATGTGAGACGAAATAGTAATGAATTCACTTCTAACAGAAATGGTTACCATGACTGATAGAATGTATTGGCACACTGTAAATTGATACCAAACGTAGTGCTAGGTAATTAGAAATACGTTTAGCGAGGGAGGAGTGCTGATATATCATCTCCTAGAAAGTTTAAAAATACGACATTGAAGCCACTAACACTTGATCGGTGTCAGCAATGTGGTATACATTACTCTACAATTACCTATTACATCCACGCATTTCACAATTTGTTATTTATGTGAACTGATATTTAAGTGAAAGACATAAATTGTTCTGTTAGTTTGCATAATCATTTCCAAGATGTTCGCGAAGCAGAAAAGAAGAGTACAGAATAACATGCTCAACCTGCCAAGCATGACATGAGAGGCTGCTAATGAGGGCCGGTCTGCGGGCTTGCTAACCCATCCCCCAGAAACGTTAAGTCACACAAACTTCAACAGATACGAATGAGCTAGTTAACATGAGACTACCTGGCACGCCTTTATTGAAGAAATAATCTCCACAAGGAAGCCAACAGTTATTGAATGACGATTTGTATGAACAATAATTACTTTTATGTCACAAGAAGTCCTGAATTGTGATCTTTAATATATGTACAATCAATTCTTAAATGTCAGGAGACGACAAGAACCGATCGGCGCGTGTACATACCATCACACTGGGTTTCATCCTGTTCATTAACTGTAAACCCCTCTCTACAGGAACACTTGCGACCACTTGCAACAACTTTGCAGATCTGTGAACAAGGTTTACCCTCCGCGCACGGACCAGCAACTGGAACTAAAGAAAGGAGGAAAATAGTCAGTTATTGCGAAGTCTATAACAGACCGTCTCCCTCATCAGCATCATAATTATTATGTTTTGTTCATCTGATTCACCATATTGTGTAGGTCTACAAGTTGGTGCTCTTAAGCTATTCGTTCATGACTGGATGAGTTAGTGCTGCTTCTCGAAAAACATGTGTCACAAAGGAAGCTTTGCTTTGAATGATGTCATTCTAAATAGGTCAAGGTTGTGTGCAAGCATTTTGTGACAGAGAGGAATGAAAAGGATCATATAACTGTATGAGAATTATTATAAGTATTGGCAAAAGAAGTGGACGGTGAGAAAAGCAGCGGTCTATGACACAGTCTTAGTTTTAAGGCAAGAATATTTTGTAAATGGATAGAAAGGAGTAGGTTATTTTAGTAGTTGCTGTAAGGGAGTCAACCTCTGCAGATTGTACTATCAAAGAAATATGCAATTTTTCATACTGGAACAAGAGCAGTAAATCTCTCCTAGATGGGACATTCTGAGACATGATTTACACAATTTAACTACAGCGTTTATTCCAGTGGACTGATCTGAATAAAGAAATTTTTAAAGCTGCAAAAAATATCGAGAAGTAGACGAGAAGTGTACATTTTATTTGACCACTCCATTTCCCCACTCAAAGATAAAAACAACGCATTTAAAACAAGGTTTTGAAAGTGTATTTCCTTCATCAAGTTACTTGTATTCTTCCGTTTCGTCATCTTCTCCTAGGGGTACATTCAAAAGGATCAGCCTTCATTCTGAGTCAAGACTTGTTATCTTACAATGAAGACAGTGAATATCCACTCATGTAATCAAGCATCTATACCTGTGCCTTTAAAGTGCGAACCTCGACAAAAGAATTACACAACCAAATCATAACTTAGCTGAAGAAAGATAGCGATGTTCTAGAGGCATTCGTTAAAAACTAGTTCATTTGCTAACAAAAAATATATTTCTGAGAAATTAAAGGTGTTGTCTTTTCTGATTAGGTCGTGCCAATGAATTTAATTGTGTCCTGATCTGGTCCAAAGAATCGACTTCCTTGCACTCAGGTCACATCCATGGGTGCTCACACTTTCTTTGCATATGGCGAACAATAAGGATAATGCTGTTTCCTATAGCTAGTTGGATGAACTCGCTCTTGTCGTGTCCTCCCATGTACTACACTCAGCTCGAACCTCATTTGATTTCATATATGTGAATTCTATGATTGGCTAGTTCATATATTGCAGAGTCCTCATACAGCACAGGTTCATTGATATATTTCAAGATATCATTCGTATGTAGTGTTTCCATAATGGTTGCTTGTGATACCAAGTCCGTCAATTGTTTCGTTGATGTGAACCCAAACATGACCAGGCTAGAAGTTTCACAACAGGCACTGGGGGTTTTAGGCATTTGCAGCTGCCATCTACTGCCATCCTATAGCTAGACAACGTGTACCTACTGACGTAAGAATTGTGAATCTCATGCAATGACTACTCTTGTTAAAGACCTCTAAGGTAGCCATATCAATCCATTTCCATTCTCTTATTTGAGGTTTGTGTCACGTCTGCCCCACTTCTCTCAACGACTTCAAGACATATTACTGTAGGAGAGAAACCCCAAAGAGATTCTCATTGCGTAGATTCAATCCACCGACATAAAATACGGCATCACTATCCTCGGTGTTATAATTTAACCGCTGGCTAACGACTGTCCTAAATGTATGGATGCAGCACTTTCTAGATTCCCTGGGTAGGCTAATCTTGGCTTTTGTTCTAATCGGTCATTCTATCAACTGTGTGGTAGGGTAATCTTGGTTCTACTGTTAATCGGTCATTCTATCAACTGTGTGAATCAACACGTATATAAATTACTAAATTACTCAGTTACATCTATTTGTCCAAAAGTTAAAACAACTGTAAGAATTCAAAGGTTATGTTATTTTCTTCACCACAGAAATATCAGCTGTATCAATCAATGCTGATGAATTTCTTAATGTTTGGTACCGTCAGATGAAACCTAAATTAATGTCTCAGCGTCGTCGAATAGAGAGTCTTTTAGCTGACAATACAGTTACAAATTTTCTCTGAATAAGACCTAACATTCCAAACTGCGATTAATAAAAGGGTATGTTATTTAAATTAGACCTACTGGGACTTCACAACATATTACGGGTCTTTTTCCTTCTTCTTTGTTCTTCTTCTTCTTTCTTCTGATCCACGTCAAATGAGGTATTCTTCTTCTTCTGCGTACGCAGTCAGACAGTAACAATTATTTTTTCGAAAAAAGCGGCGGTTATCCTGAGGCTGTCGCCACTGCCATAGAGCTTGTCTTGCAGTTCCACTGGTGATGGCCACATCTGCTCTCTCTGATCCTCGTATGTCGGGCAGTTCTGCAGCAGATGTTCAGCGGTCATTTTGCCAGAACCGCACGGGCATTCGTCGGTACCTCCTATCTTCAATTTGTTGAATAGGTGGTACCTCAGTCTATTGTGGCCAGTGCGAAGTCTGAAGACAACGACCTGCTCTCTTCGGTTCAACTTGTAAAAGGCATCGTTTTTGGTGTAACCAGTATGTTCGGTTTCCCATTTGGTCATGTACCTGGCTTTGATAAGCCGTTTTGACTCTTCGTACGTCATATTAGTATCTGTTTGTGGTAGTCTTGCATCTTCTTTTGCCAGTCTGTCTGCCTCCTCGTTGCCTTGGATATTGCAGTGTGATGGGACCCACTGTACCCCCACCCTTTTTGGTGCGGACTGCTGGCACAGTTTGCAGAATGCTGCTCTTAAGTCATTAAGCTCAGTGTTTTTCTGGCTTTTTAGCGCTGTGACTACGGCGAGAGCATCTGTAAGCAGGTCTGTATGGCTTTCATTTTCCCTGTGTGTCACCATTTCTTCCACTGCCGCCCTCAATGCCTCTGCCTCCGCTCTGAAATTGCTTGTGTACTTACCAGTAGCGAATGACAGTGTTATTTTTCTGCCATTTGGTAGGTTCAGGAATGCTCCTGCCCCTCCGTTCTGTGTAGTATTTGTTACAGAACCGTCGTTTTATGCATGGGTCCAGTCCATGCTTGGGTAGCTTTTCTTTATGAAGCTTAGGGTAGTATCTCTGATTTCTTTTTCAGTCTGGCAGTTTTTGTTTGCAATACCTGGTTTATTTTCTACCACCTCTGGAAATATATCCTGCCTCCAGGTAGGTTTTCGTACAGTAGTGATGGGTTTTGGTGTTGTTAGTGCGTTTATGGGATCTTCGTGCATCTTTGCTTTGGCTATTTCTGCAAAGTTTCTCCGCTTTAGTTTCCCATTTCCCAAATTGTTTAGTCTCTGGTGCATTGGATGGTCGGTCAGTCTTCGGAGTTTCTCTGACTGCAGCTGGGCTCTGCAGTCTCTTCTATCGGTCATGGATTGCAGTTTTGTAATCTTTTCAAGTTCTACAATTGGCGTTGACTTCATGCCTCCTGTTATAACTCTCATGGCTTGATTTTGAAGTTTGCGCTAACTTTATCGAAGTTCGCCTTTGCTGCTATTGTCCATGCCGCAATGCCATACTCGAGAACTGGTCTCACTCTTCCAGTGTATAGTTTCTTTAGTATGCCTTCGTCTGCTCCCCAGCTTGTGCCAGCAAGTTTCCTCATGATTTCCATTCTTTCTCTGGCTTTCATTCGGTTTCTCTCAATCTGACTTTTCCATGTCATGCGCCGATCAAATGTGACTCCCAGATAGGCTGGGTTGACGTTTGGCTGCAGGAATTTGCAATTAAGACCTAATTTGGTAATTTGGGGTTTTAATGAGAGCGAGAATATTGTGCATGTGGTTTTCTCCTCGTTTATTTTGACCAGCCATGAGTTCGCCCACTCTTCCAGCGATGTTAGGGCCGTCTGCATCCGATTTCTTGCTATGGTGAGATTCTTTTCAGAGGTCCACATAGCCAGATCGTCTGCAAACATTGAGCTATGGACTCTTCTTGGTATATTCTCTGTAATATCGTTTATATATACCAGGAAGAGTGTGGGTGACAGTACTCCTCCTTGGGGTACTCCCTGCTCGAGTGTCACCTTTTTGCTCATCTGCCCTTGTACTTGCACTCTGGCCGTTGTTTGTTTAAGGTAGTGATTGATCCATTTGTACATTTTCCCACAAACAACACTTTTTCTTAGCTTGACTAAGTCCGTCTTTCCAGACTTTGAAAAATGCCTTTTCCAGATCCACCCAAACAGCTACTGTGTGTTTCTGTGCCTGGTAGGCATCTTCTATCTCCTGGGCTATGAGGATGACCTGGTCCTCAGTGGATCTGTGCTGTCTAAAGCCGGCTTGCTGTGGAATTAGTATTCGTTTTTCTTCCAGATGCCACATCAGTCTGGTGTTTATCATCCGTTTAATCAGCTTGCCGACACAGCTCAGTAGGCTGATGGGCCTGTATCCATTTGGATCTGTTTTATCTTTTCCTGTTTTTGGTACTGGTACCAATATTGCGTCTTTCCACGCCTGGGGTACAATTCCCCTTTTCCAGCTTTGGTTCAGGACCGATAGCAGTTTCCTCTTCGCTGTTTGGCCCAGCCCCATCAGCATTTCGTTTGTTATCCCGTCTTTTTCGGGAGATTTCCTTTTCTTTAATGTTTTCATAGCCTATTCCATTTCGCGCATTGTTAATTTGGCCATCATGTGCTCTTCCGGTGCCGTATTCATGTTGTCGTGCCCCTTTAGCTCTTCGCTAATGTCTGTATGCTTATCTGCAGGGACCTCGCTGTGGTTTGCTCTGGCATAGTGATCGACAAATGCGTTTGCGGCTTTCTTACCTGTGATCAAGTTCTCGCCCTGCTTTATGGTAATTTGTTTATTTGACGGGGTTTCGTCGTTCATGGCTCTGACTAGCTTCCATAGCTTGTTCCCGTCTTTGTCCAGGTTTAGGCTTTCCGTTTAATTTTTCCAGCTTTCTCTTGCTGTTTGCTTAAGAGTGTGTTTGTATTTCGCCGTGGGGGCTTTGAGGGCGATGTTTGCCTCCATGGATTTTTCTCGCTCTGCCATGTTCCTAGCATTTGTTACTGCATCTTCCACTTTCTGCAACTCATCATTTCAGTAGGGCTAATAGATTTTCCTAGCTCCTCTTGGGATGGTTTCAGTGGTGGCTTGCATTATTGCCTTGCTTAGGCTTTCCACCATGGGCTTCATTTTGGTGTTTCGTGTGTTGATGGTTTCACACAGCCCGTCTGTCAGGATTGCAAATCTGTTCCAGTCGGCTCGTTTGTAATTCCAACGTGGGAGCGGTTTTGTTTCCTGTGGGCCTACTTCCATATCAATGTCTAGCCTGATCGGCCTGTGGTCGCTACCTGCCAGTTGGTTTAGCACCTGGCGGTCTATTTTATGGTGTATGTCCTGTGTGGAGAAGGTCAAATCTGGAGTCGAGGTGGTATGCCATGTTCGTGAATAGAAGCTAGGGCTATCCTCCGGCCTATTGATTAGGGAGAGATTTGCATCTATCTCCCAATCTTCCACTTCGTCACCTCTGCTGTTTGTGTCAGAGTATCCCCATCTCTCCGAGTGGCTGTTGAAATCTCCAACTACTATGCAGTTGGAGTCTCTGACCTCCATACTCGAGAGCGATAGGTCTCTATTTGGTGGTCCGTACAGATTGAAAATGCGGAGCTTCGTCTCTTGAGCCATTATGTCAACTCCTACAATTTCTGCTTGTCCGGTGTGATTGACAGTTACCGCGCTACTCGGTATGCAGTTTCTGGTCAGTATCAGGACCCCTCCTTTGTGGCCTTCTCTATCTAGACGGAAGTTCTGGTATCCTCTGATTGAAAATTTATGATTATTGTTGAGGTGCGTTTCCTGGATACATGCCACGTCAATCTTACCTTCTTGCAGGTGATGTGTTAGGGAATGTTTTTTGTTAATGACTCTCTCCGCATTCCACTGTAGTATTTTGAGGGTCTTGAGGTTTTGGTCAATAGAAGTTGCCCCATAGCCATGTGCCTTGACTCCACGACACATGGGTGGGTGACCACCAGTATTCAAGGGTTGGCCCCTTCGAGGCGTGAGGCCCGGCACTATCGCTGCCTGGCGGGACTCCGCAGGATGAGCGCCATGCGTTTTTCTAATCGGTTGTACTGTCATCATGCTGCGATTTACGTTGCAATGTTTTGTTAGGCTTGCGGCCCCGTGCATCCGATTTCAACAGGCGTTTCTGTAGGGATGCCCTCCTTAGCCTTTGGCTGTCCCCAGCCTATCTGCAAGGCAGCAGTTGTTTATGATCAGAGTTGTCTCTCTTATGGAAGTTGTCTTACCAGACTATCAAGTCTTCACTACTCGTGTCTATAGGGTGCAATGATGATATGTGAGATGATATATGAGATGGACTGGTTTACCCGGAAGAGAGGCAGTCCAGTGTGTCTGTATCCCAGGATCGTCACGTCCTGCCAGAAACGTAGTATTTGCATGTGAGTGGGGTATCTCTTTCTCCCTTTATTTTCTTGGCTTCTATGCAGAGATGGTACGCCTAGCATTCCCCGCCACCTGGGGTGTTGACACAGTGGGGCAGGTGTGCAATGTCCGCTGGTCTGCATCTCTTCTGCGTGCAGCATGATAGCTATATGGCTGATAACGTACAGAGGTAGATATCGTAGCCGAAGTGCATTTAACCAGAGGACAAGACTGGTAATGTCACAGATATGTTGTTCGCTGGTGTGCGGACAGATCTCATGGTCATTGGTTGAGTCTCGACAGTTCACAGTGAGGTGGCTGCTCTGCTGTTTTCGACACCCCGACCAGGTACTAAGTCTTGTGTTCGTGGTTTCGCACCCCATCGCCGTATAAGGTGAGTATCAAGCAGTTGTCCGCCCGCTTTGATCGGCGGACGGCAGAGACCTCTTTCTGCGGCTCTATCGGATAGGGCTGGGGCGCGGGCCCCAGGTCCCGAACATGTAAGAGCCTCCCATTGCAGTGGTGCTGAGATTTTGGGCGGGATTGCGGCTTACAAGGGTTCGGCCGTAATCCCCCACATGGTAGCCTCGCGCCATTGGCTTATCAGCCTGGTACGTGAACCAAAGTGTCTGCGGCTCGTCTCGATATGAGCTGGTTTTCCGTAGTAACGCCCTGTCATTATTAGGGTAAAACTGACCTGTCTTCAGATGGTCTATTTCCAGCACCCGTTCACTATCTGGGCAGACGAATTTATTGAGGGCTTTTGTTTGTCAATGACCAAGTATTTGAAATCTGCGGTTTCTGCGGAGTTAAACACGATTTCCGTAGCGTTCTTTCATTAGAGTGTTAGAGAGCTGACTTGTCTTCCGTGAGTCTAATACCAGCGTACGTTCATTATTAGACCCAACGGAAGTGCTCTCGATTTGTCAGTCGTTCTACAGTATTGGCGTGTTTAGTCAAATTAAGCCGCAGGTTCCACTCCTGGTGGTGCCCTTCCGTCAATTCCTTTAGCGAGACAATCAAGTTACTTAGAGGGTAGCCCCAGATTTTCGAGGGATCTAATTCCAGCACCCGTTCCATATTAGACCCAACGAAAGTGCTCTCGGCATGTCAATCATGTCAGTGTTTGGCCGTGTTGAGTCAAATTAAGCCGCAGGCTCCACTCCTGGTGGTGCCCTTCCGCCAATTCTTCTTCTTTCTTCTGATCCACGTCAAATGAGGTATTCACTTTTGTTTACCTTATTATTATTATTATTACCGTCGTAGTTCTGACCATAAACGATGCCGACTAGCGATCCGCAGGAGTTGCTTCGATGACTCTGCGGGCAGCTTCCGGGAAACCAAAGTGTTTGGGTTCCGGGGGAAGTATGGTTGCAAAGCTGAAACTTAAAGGAATTGACGGAAGGGCACCACCAGGAGTGGAGCCTGCGGCTTAATTTGACTCAACACGGGCAACACTGAAATGATTGACATGCCGAGACCACTCTTCTGGAGTCTAATATGGAACTGGTGCTGGACTTAGACCCCCAGAAATCTGGGGTTATGTCCCCTGTGGCTCGGTTTTGTCTGCATCCAGTGTTTGATAAAGGAATTGACGGAAGAGCACTATCAGGAGTGGAGCCTGAGACCTAAGTTAACTTACCACGCCAATACTGCAGAATGACTATCAAAAAGTACACCTTAGTGGGGTCTAATAGAGAACATGTGCTGAAATTAGACCCTCGAAAATCTTTGAGGCTACCCTTTAAGAAACTTGATTATCTCGCTAAGGGAATTGACGGAAGGGCACCACCAGGTGTGGAACCTGCGGCTTAATTTGACTGAACGCCCTCAATAAATTCGTCTGACCAAATAGTGAACGGGTGCTGGAAATAGATCTGAAGACAGGTCAGTTTTACCCTACAAATGACAGGGCGTTGCTACGGAAAACCAGCTCAAATCGAGAGGAGCCGCAGACACTTTGGTTCACGTACCAGGCTGATAAGCCAAGGGCGCGAGGCTACCATGTGGGGGATTACGGCCGAACCCTTGAAAGCCGCAATCCCGCCCAAAATCTCAGCACCACTGCAATGGGAGGCTCCTACATGCTCGGGACCTGGGGCTTGCGCCCCAGCCCTATCAGGTAGAGCCACAGTAAGAGGTCCTTGCCGCCCGCAAATCAAAGCGGGCGGAAAACTGCTTGATACTCACCCTATACGGCGATGGGGTGCGAAAAACACCAACCAAAGACTTAGAACCTGGTCGGGGTGTCGAAAACAGTAGAGCAGCCACCACACTGTAAACTGTCAAGACTCAACCACTGACCATGAGAGTTGTCCGCACACCAGGCGATCAACATCTCTGTGACATTACCAGGCTTGTCCTCTGGCTAAATGCAGTCCGGTTACGATATCTACCTCTGTACGTTATCAGCCATAACTATCATGCTGGACGCAGAAGAGATGCAGACCAGCGGACATTGCACACCTGCCCCACTGTGTCAACACCCCAGGTGGCGGGGAATGCTAGGCGTACCATCCCTGCATAGAAGCCAAGAAAATAAAGGGAAAAAGAGATACCCCACTCACATGCAAATGCTACGTTTCTGGCAGGACGTGACGATCCTGGGATACAGACACACTGGACTGCCTCTCTTCCGGGTAAACCAGTCCATCTCATATATCACATACCATCATTGCACCCTATAGACACGAGTAGTGAAGACTCGATAGTCTGGTAAGACAACTTCCATAGGAGAGAAAACTCTGATCGTAAACAATTGCTGCCTTGCAGATAGGCTGGGGACAGCCAAAGGCTAAGGAGGGCATCCCTACAGAAACGCCTGTTGAAATCGGATGCACGGGGCCGCAAGCCTAACAAAACAGTGCAACGTAAATCACAGTATGATGGCAGCACAACCTATTCGAAAAACGTATGGCGCTCATCCTGAGGAGACCCGCCAGGCAGCGATAGCGCCGGGCCCCACGCCTCGAAGGGGCCCACCCTTGACTACTGGTGGTCACCCACCCATGTGTCGTGGAGTCAAGGCACATGGCTATGGGGAAACGACTATTGGCCAAAACCTCAAGACCCTCAGAATATTACAGTGGAATGCGGAGGGAGTCATTAACAAAAAACTTTCCCTAACACATCACCTGCATGAAGGTAAGATTGACGTGGCATGTATCCAGGAAACGCACCTCAACAATAACCATAAATTCTCAATCAGAGGATACCAGACTTTCCGTCTAGATAGAGAAGGCCACAAAGGAGGGGTCCTGATACTGACCAGAAACAGCATACCGAGTAGCGCGGTACCTGTCAATCACACCGGACAAGCAGAAATTGTAGGAGTTGACATAATGGCTCAAGAGACGAAGCTCCGCATTTTCAATCTGTACGGACCACCAAACAGAGACCTATCGCTCTCGAGTATGGAGGTCAGAGACTCCAACTGCATAGTGGTTGGAGATTTCAACAGCCACTCGGAGAGATGGGGATACTCTGACACAGACACCAGAGGTGACGAAGTGGAAGATTGGGAGATAGATGCAAATCTCTCCCTAATCAATAGGCCGGAGGATAGCCCTAGCTTCTATTCAAGAACATGGCATACCACCTCGACTCCAGATTTGGCCTTCTCCACACAGGACATACACTATAAAATAGACCGCCAGGTGCTAAACCAACTGGCAGGTAGCGACCACAGGCCGATCAGGCTAACCATTGACATGGAAGTAGGCCCACAGGAAACAAAACCGCTCCCACGTTGGAATTACAAACGAGCCGACTGGGACAGATTTGCAATCCTGACAGATGGGCTGTGTGAAACCATCAACACACGAAACACCAAAATGAAGCCCATGGTAGAGAGCCTAAGCAAGGCAATAATGCAAGCCGCCACTGAAACCATCCCAAGAGGAGCTAGGAAAAACTATAAGCCCTACTGGAATGATGAGTTACAGAAAGTGGAAGATGCAGTAACAAATGCTAGGAACATGGCAGAACGAGAAAAATCCGTGGAGGCAAACATCGCCCTCAAAGCCGCAGCGGCGAAGTACAAACACACTCTCAAGCAAACAGCAAGAGAAAGTTGGAAAAATAAAACGGAAAGTTTAAACCTGGACAAAGAAGGGAACAAGCTATGGAAGCTAGTCAGAGCCATGAACGACGAAACCCCGTCAAATAAACAAATTACTATCAAGCAAGGCGAGAACTTGATCACAGGTAAGAAAGCCGCAAACGCCTTTGTCGATCACTATACCAGAGCAAACCACATCGAGGTCCCTGCAGATAAGCATACAGACATTAGCGAAGAGCTAAAGGGGCACGAAAACATAAATACGGCTCCTGAAGAGCACATGATGGCCAAACTAACAATGCGCGAAATGGAAGAGGCTATGAGAACACTAAAGAGAAGGAAATCTCCCGGAAAAGACGGGATAACAAACGAAATGCTGATGGGGCTGGGCCAAACAGCGAAAAAAAAACTACTATCAGTCCTGAACCAAAGCTGGAAAAGGGGTATTGTACCCCAGGCATGGTGATGCAATACTGGTACCAGTACCAAAAACAGGAAAGGACAAAACAGATCCGAATGGATACAGGCCCATAAGCCTACTGAGCTGTGTCGGCAAGCTGATGGAACGGATGATAAACACCAGACTGATGTGGCATCTGGAAGAAAAACGAATACTAATTCCACAGCATGCCGGCTTTAGACAGCACAGATCCACTGAGGACCAGGTCATCCTCATAGCCCAAGAGATAGAAGATGCCTACCAGGCACAGAAACACACAGTAGCTGTTTGGGTGGATCTGGAAAAGGCATTTGACAAAGTCTGGAAGGATGGACTTAGAGTCAAGCTAAGAAGAAGTGATGTTTGTGGGAAGATGTACAAGTGGATCAACCACTACCTCAAACAAAGAACGGCCAGAGTCCAAGTACAAGGGCAGATGAGCAAAAAGGTGACACTCGAGCAGGGAGTACCCCAAGGGGGAGTACTGTCACCCACACTCTTCCTGGTATATATAAACGATATTACAGAGAATATACCAAGAAGAGTCCATAGCTCAATGTTTGCAGACGATCTGGCTATGTGGACCTCTGAAAAGAATCTCACCATAGCAAGAAATCGGATGCAAACGGCCCTAACATCGCTGGAAGAGTGGGCGAACTCATGGCTGGTCAAAATAAACGAGGAGAAAACCACGTGCACAATATTCTCGCTCTCATTAAAACCCCAAAGTACCAAACTAAGCCTAAATGGCAAAATCCTGCAGCCAAACGACAACCCAACCTATCTGGGAGTCACATTTGATCGGCGCATGACATGGAAAAGTCAGATTGAGAGAAACCGAATGAAAGCCAGAGAAAGAATGGCGATCATGAGGAAACTTGCTGGCACAAGCTGGGGAGCAGACGAAGGCATACTAAAGAAACTGTACACTGGAAGAGTGAGACCAGTTCTCGAGTATGGCATCGCGGCATGGACAACAGCAGCGAAGGCGAACTTCGATAAAGTTAACAAACTTCAAAACCAAGCCATGAGAATCATAACAGGTGGCATGAAGTCAACGCCAATTGTAGAACTTGAAAAGATTACAAAACTGCAATCCATGACCGACAGAAGAGACTGCAGAGCCCAGCTGCAGTCAGAGAAACTCCGAAGACTGACGGACCATCCAATGTACCAGAGGCTAAACAATCTGGGAACTGGGAAACTAAAGCGGAGAAACTTTGCAGAAATAGCCAAAGCAAAGATGCACGAAGATCCCATAAACGCACTAACAACACCAAAACCCATCAATACTGTACGAAAACCTACTTGGAGGCAGGATATATTTCCAGAGGTGGTAGAAAATATACCAGGTATTGCAAACAAAAACTGCCAGACCGAAAAAGAAAGGAGAGACACTACCCTAAGCTTCATAACGAAAAGCTACCCAAGCATGGACTGGACCCATGCATACACCGACGGTTCTGTAACAAACACTACACAGAACGGAGGGGCAGGAGCATTCCTGAACCTACCAAATGGCAGAAAAATAACACTGTCATTCGCTACTGGTAAGTACACGAGCAATTTCAGAGCAGAGGCAGAGGCACTGAGGGCGGCAGTGGAAGAAATGGCAACACACAGTGAAAATGAGAGCCATATAGTCCTGCTGACAGATGCTCTCGAAGTAGTCACAGCGCTAAAAAGCCAGAAAAACACTGAGCTTAATGACTTAAGAGCAGCACTCTGCAAACTGTGCCAACAGTCCGCACCAAAAAGGGTAGTGGTACAGTGGGTTCCGTCACACTGCAACATCCAAGGCAACGAGGAGGCAGACAGACTGGCAAAAGAAGGTGCAAGGCTACCACAAATAGATACCAGTATGACGTACGAAGAGTCAAAACGGCTTATCAAAGCCAGGTACATGTCCAAATGGGAAACCGAACATACTGGTTACACCAAAAACGATGCCTATTACCAGTTGAACCGAAGAGAGCAGGTCGTTGTCTTCAGACTTCGCACTGGCCACAACAGACTGAGGTACCACCTCTTCAACAAATTGAAGATAGGGTGTACCGACGAATGCCCGTGCGGTACTGGTAAAATGACCACTGAACATCTGCTGCAGAACTGCCCGACATACGAGGATCAGAGAGAGCAGATGTGGCCATTGCCAGTGGAACTGCAAGACAAGCTCTATGGTAGTGGCGAGAGTCTCAGGATGACCGCCGCTTTTTTCGAAAAAATAATGGTTACTGTCTGACTGTGTACGCAGAAGAAGAAGAAGAAGTTTACCTTATTATAAATGAAGCATTTTGTTTTAGAGCTTTTTCTCTGACCCAGTTTGTTTCTTCACAAGCAGCAAGCTCTACTAAACAAGGATTACATTTTTGATGTTCTTGTTGTGGTTGCTATTGTTGATGTTGCTTTTGTTGCTGTGGATTTTGTTGTTAGTGTTGCTGTTGTTGTAGATATTTTTTATGTTGTTGTTGTAGATATTTTTGATGTTGTTGTTGTTGTTGTAGATAGTTTTGATGTTGTTGTTGTTGCTGTTTTAGTTAGTGTTGGTGTTGTTTTTGTTTTTATTGTTGCTATTGTTGTTGATCTTAGTATTGTTGATATTGTTGTTGGAAGCTTCTCATCCTGAGTTCTTCACGATTGACATATTTCATCTGGCACTGGAAAACTCTCGATTTGTGAATTATGTTCTAAGCGGTATTGACAAAGTTGGACCTGGTCCAAGTGCATTGTCAGAATTATCACTATGCTACACATTTAGAGATTCAAAATGAAGGCTTCCCCTCAGTCGCCATGCTGACATAACTCAGTCCGTTTCCAGGAGCAAGACAGGGACTTGAGGTGGAGGTTTTTATCAGCATGTCTCTTGACGTGAAATATAGGGTCTTGGTCAGTATGTCTCATTCAAACCTGGTTCTCTTTTTCACTTTCTTAATACTATAGCTATATATGGTCGTTCCATCCTTTTTTTTCTTGGATCATATTTGATAACGGCGACACATCACTTCCCAGCCCACCCTAACTAGTTGTTCTGCATCTGATTACTGGAACCTACCGATGCATTTGTGTTTGTCACTATGACTAACAACGAAGCCTTTCTTGCAGGAGTATGTGTAACTTCCTGGAGTGTCAGTGCACGAGTGATCACATGGCTCATTGACGCATTCATTGATGACTGAAATATATATACACATTAGTTACACATACAGACCTGGTCAATGAACATAGTAACGACAGTAAATGCAACATAACTATATTTTAAGCACTTCCAAACATTTTATTAGTCAGAGTTGTACTGTATTGTGTATGTTATGCAATAGTTATTCCAAGTTTTAGCGCACTTTTTAAATAGCCCTCCCCCCCCCCCCCCCCTCCTATACATATATATGGGTTATGAGCGGTGTCACAAGCCGTCGTTCTCCAGTTATCATTCCTAACACATAAAGACCCGACAACAAAAAGAAAGTACATTGATAGTCTATGAGGATTCGAACCAAAGTAATTAGTAATGTAAGGGATTTTTTCAACTAGACATACCAAAATGTTGCCAGCAATTGGAGTAGTACTGTTTTGGTTAACATAGATTTCGTAGTTAAATAAACTATAACACACACACACACACACACAACATAACGCAGATACACCCGATGGTAGAAGACTCTAATCTATGGTGAAGAGCAGTGTCCAAATAAAATAAATACTTAAAATGTTAGCTTCCTATCACTGATTACTCGCTACTATGGATACACGTGCAGTATGGTGTGTATGTTTTTTTTAATGTCTGATGTCTGTATTCTGTTGTGTGTTATGTATATTTATTCGTGCTTGGTATGTATATTTACTGGTGTCTGGTATGTAAATTTACTCGTGCTTGGTATGTATATTTACTGGTATCTGGTATGTATATTTACTGGTGTCTGGTATGTATATTTACTGGTGTCTGGTATGTATATTTACTGGTGTCTGGTATGTATTTTTACTGGTGTCTGGTTTATAAATCTACTGGTGTCTGGTATGTATATTTACTGGTGTCTGGTATGCATATTTACTGGTGTCTGGTATGCATATTTACTGGTGTCTGGTATGTATATTTACTGGTGTCTGATATGCATATTTACTGGTGTCTGGTATGTATATTTACTGGTGTCTGGTATGTATATTTACCATGCTGTTTTCCCGGAATAAATGTGCAATCTTTTGAGGGCAGCATGTTATACCACTAAAACACTCGCAATGTTTGCCCGCTGCTGTGCTGTTTCTCGTGAGGAGATATGCAATGAAAACAAATAGTGTCCAATCTCTTGTATTACATTATAAGACATCGCTTTCGGGGATGAAGTGATGCATGTTTTATTGCTAAAGTCCTCAGTTTGTGGATGGGCATTCAGAAGTCAATGCCCGTCCTCAATGCCGTCTATTCTCTAACAATAAGCAATATACTAATATACACCTGGGTTGACTAGAGCTTACCGATTCCTTCGTTGTGAGAAACATGTGTTTACACTCTCAGCCCACTAGACGCTCATGTTCAGCCTGTGACAACATACGTCATAAGATGGAAAATAGATACTTGCTCATATAACTGACATCCTTGCACCTGAGCAGCTCAACTGTATGCTAAGTACCTTCCATTACTCATAGTACTTAATATTGAGCATGGACTCGTAAGCACAGCTGTGATTTAAAACTGCCCTTGACTACCTCAGGTATCTGTTTACTTAACTTAACTTAACGTCTTTATACTGGTTTAGAAGACCCTGCAGAGTCTGTATACAACCAGTTACATTTACATCACCTTGCTCTAAAAGCTATGCGCATCCAGTTTATTCTTTAATGCATTAACTGTCCCTGCCTCCACTACCTCCCCTGGCAATGCATTCCAAGCAGACACCACTCTCTGACTAAAAAAATGTTTCCTAATATCTAACCTTGACCTCTCTTTAGTCAGCTTGTAGCTATGCCCTCGTGTTACTGTAGGTGGCTGTATTTTAAAAAAACTTGTTATAGTCTAATTTATCGATTCCTCTGATCATCTTATAAACCTGTATTAAGTCACCACGAATTCTTCTCTCTTCGAGACACTGTAGGCCGGTTTTTCTGAGTCGTTCCTCATAACTTTAATTCTGGAATCCCACTATCATCTTTGTCGTTCTTTTCTGTATTCTTTCTAGCATGTTTATGTCCCCTCTATGATAAGGACTCCACACCTGTACACAGTACTCCAATCTAGGTCTAACTAAAGCTTTATACACTTTGACGATCACTTCCTTGCTCATATGTTTAATATTTCTTTTTATCATACCTAACATTGCATTTGCCTGGGTCTACTGGCACACGTAATCATACCATAACAAGAACCGTGGCATGCCCGTTCCGTCAAACCGAACAAGTCGTCAATTGAATCAAGGACCGTTTGGTTCGTAAGCCAAACTCCTAACCCCGTGACCACACGTCATCCACCTTCCGCCATTCCCAACAAGTCATAGGTTTGGTTATCTGTCTATTTTACCAAAACATTACAGGAAGAATACCCTCTTGCTTTGTTTATTTTTCTCCCTAGCTTTGTATCCATATCTTTGCGTTACTCGGCTCCTGAAGGTCATTCTCTATCAGTTATAGCTTACTTAAAACATACAATAAAATTAGATCAATCTCTGTGATGACGCTTTTATCGGTGAATGGCAGTAGGTGTCTTAAATATCCATTTAACATTCCCCCCCAAAATGGTAATGTTCTCTACACAAAGTTGAATAGAGTTTTGAAATGTGGTTCTATCGACAGAGGAGAGCAGTGACAGTTCCAAAAGATGTCCTTGCAAAAAAGTATTTCAATTTGTGTCCTGAGTTCTTGAGGGAGCTTTACTTTGCATTTCTTCAGCAAAATATGGGAATTTCAAAAATGACTATACATAATTAGGTGAACCTCTTGCATTATGTTCCAATACTGATTATTTATAAAGGAATGCCAGATCATCGCATATGCTTTTGAATTAATTGCAGAATAACTGTATCTTTGAGGGACGGGGAGCAAATGAAACTGCCACAATATTAGCAGGTATTCATCCTGCAGTTGAAAATTTTAGTCCATGTATTCTGCTTTCAGCTTTCAAACGGTTGATAGTATTGTTAAGGTTGCAAAGAGTCTACTGTTTCCCCCTCTTATTTGTATTAACTGTTATGGTTTCTCACATCCTTAATAAATTGACATTCTAACCTCTAGGTGGTTGACTAGTTAGCCTACATGTAGTAACACCGTCCGTGAATATAGGGCACATGTGCAAGAGGGAGACATGGCATTTTGTAGAAGGGTAACATGTAGACATGAACAAGAAGGTCAGATTACAGACCTTGCAGATTTTGTATGGCTAACCGTCAATTGATCAGATGAAAGATGTGATAGACAGACCTTATCAGTGCGTGGATTATTGCTGATAGATGAGACCATTCTACTGAATTCTTATATAAAACAGAAATAGGATGGTTCGGTTATCTCATAAGAGTATATCATTTGCAAACATAATGTCTGACTGCATAATACGAGGTACATCATAAGACTAGTGAATAACATAAATATACAAGAACACTCCTGCCGAAGATGGATGTGTCGGACCGAAAGGTGCAAATATCGCAGTCAAGCTGTAAACTAGCAACACAACGCATTCCGTTCTCTGGACAACATCCTTTTACTCGAAAAGCCCTATTCAGGGTTTGGTAGCGGGAGTTTGAAAACAAACGCAGAAGAAGAAGACAACAACACTAGCTATGAATGACACACTTGACATAAGACATGGACACACGTTCCGCAAGATCCTAAACGAGGCAAGTGGACGTTAAAGTAAGTTGCCAAGGAAGTGTCGATTGATCACGTCTTTTTGTCCGAATGTCTGACTTCCTGTTTCTTTGTTTTCTATGAAACCAGCTCATGTAATCATCAATGCAGATGTGCTAATTTGTGGTTTTGTTTTTTATGATTTCCACGTAGCGGTTTGTGCTTCAATCAGCAGATGTCTTTGTTGATTAATCATCATCATCATGTAGCATGTCCTTTGTAGAACGTCGGTCCCATCACAGTCTGTCTGAAAGAAACTCGTTCCCTTGCCAAAACACCAGCTTCCGCCACAGTCATACTCAGGCATTCCTGGATATCTTGGTGCCATCATCTTCTTGGTCTACCCCTTCCTCTTTTGTCTGGCACCATACCTTCCATCACCGTTCTCTCAAGACCGTTGTGTCTCTTGATGTGACCAAAGTATTTGCATTTTCTAGCCAAAATGGAATTGATAAACCAGTTCTCCTCTATGCTCAACTCTTGCCGAATGTCTACATTTGTTCTTTTCTCTGTCCAGGGTATTCTGAGGATCGTTCTGCAACATTTTGACTGGAAGGATTCGATTCTTTGTCTAGAAGTTTTGGTAATCGTCCATGCTTCACAGCCATAAGCTGCTACAGGAAAAATACAGGCTCTCAAGACTTTTACTTTAATCGTTTTGTTGGTGCTCTGCCATAATTTCTTCAGGCTGTTTAGTCCCTGCATTGCCACAGCTAGTCTTCTTCTGTTGATTAATATTGATACATATTTCTAGCTTGGTTCTAAATGTTGTTATAGCCGGGGTGGGGTTGATGATGAACTCTCAACACCAAATAAATGCCTCCATGGCGTACGTCTCGTATAGCCTCTGACAACAAAGTTCATCTCCTGGCCTTCGCACGGCAGAACTGTTTTGGCTAACAGGAGAACGGGCGGAAGGCGAGACATTGGCGCCTTAAACACAGTAGTTTTGGGCAGATGGGGCTCAGAAGCCTAGGAAGGCAGCTCATCTAGGAGAAGGACAACTCTGATTTCAAACCATCTAAATGTCGGCAGATAAGTTACTTGCGTATCTTGTTGGGTTTTGTCAGATATGGTTGTGCAACCTGTTTTCTGATATTTCTGAAAGTTGGTCTGCGTCTGTCAAACCAGACAACCAACGATGTGCGAAGGAGAACAGGCAAGAGGATACACATGCCTTATCCTGGAGCGAGGAAAGGCAACCTCAGCTGAGTGTTGGGACAGGGCTGACTAGACTCTTAGCCTTGACTGGCGGCTGGTCTAGAAGTCTAACCTTGCCACGCAAAAAAATTGAGTAATGCTCTGCTGATCCGGCAACTTCTGTAGCTTGCCTTGTTCCAGATATATTGGTATGACCTTTCCCTTAGAGCAAACAAGGCATGCCGAGAAAGGGACCATACTGCATGGGCAACACATGCATGGTCTCTATATATCTGCCCGGACGCTGTGCTAAAAGCCTATAACTATCGTCTGACAAGATGAGAAGAGCCAATGATGATGATGATGATGTCCAGCCAACTTACCGAAGAAACCATTGGTCCCTGCTACCAGGGCATGAAGTATGAACAACGCGACTTCTTTCATTATGTCCTTGTTTGTGGGAATCTAGAACTGGACAATGTAGAAAAACACATATCATTTAAAGCAATACAACTGGCCTTGAATTTATCGTGATAGGAAGATGTATTCTATTATTGTTATTTGTGTGCAGAAAAACGCTTCAGCTGTGGTGCAAATCAAATTGCGGTCATTATCCTTAATAAACTCATTTACATTTCATTGAACTTTTAAATAGACGAGCTCCACAAGACCCGAATACATTCAATCCGTGAAATCGGGACTGCCAGAAAATTACACGAAATCAAAGAGAAAATAACAATTGCAATTTTGCTCCTTAAAATAAATGTTAAAGGCATTGGTCCAGATAATATATCAGCAGAAGCAATGAAAGCAGACATCCACACTTCAACAGAGATATGATACCAATTACTTGGTCAAGTTTGTGAGAGAGAAGAATACCAGGGGACACGAAATAATTCTCTATATTGTCAAATTGCAGTATTGAGAAAATTAGAGAAAATGAATGGGGGTCTTACACAAAAAGCTGTGGGATGAGCAATAGAGCGTTGGGTAAAATAGATTATGTGAATAGATTATGTGAATAACTGTGGATTGGTATTTATAATATTAGCACAGATTGGTGAATTGAACTATTCACCTTAAATAAGATACCTGAACTGAAAAGAGATTTGACAGTTAAAACAGATAATCACTTCTGAAGTTTCTCAGGGACTATCGAGTGTCCCTGAAGTGCACTGACATTATTAAGTCAACGAATGAAGAAAGGAAATGTAGAGTTATTTATACAAATAAAATATCTTCTAAGATAAGAACTCGTGAGCAGCAGGGGTGTAAATATCATGATGTATGTTTTGCTACGCTGCTAATTGATAGGACTATGAAGAACACATCTTCAGCCAAAAACAATTATATTTAGTTGTATTCAACAGAACGACTTGATGATTTCGACTTTGGTTATGGCATGAATCTGCTCTTACACAAAGTCAACAAAATACGACATAAAATAATCAAACTTGATGAATGATTACACACATTTAAACCGGATACACATAGGGAAATCAAGGATTACGGACTAAAAGAGCTTAAGAAAAGTAAGTAGCATTTCCCTTGCAGAACGTCGCTTCTTACAACCGCCAACCTGTTTGACTGATATCAGGTTCTTGGCATATGTACAGTACGGTAGAATGTCCTACGTTGAAGAGCAAAAGCCACCCATTTCTAATAAACTGGACACTGGAGTGACTCGAACTGGGTGCGTTGGAATTGTTAAGCGGACGCTTCACTCCTAGGCCACGCAGTCGCCAAACAGAGCGTACGGACAATCACAATGGGTTTCAAGACATACTATTGTAAAAGGAGAAGATTCCTTCATGTATCCTGGTAGCAATAAAGACAACGTTGAATGTGCACAGTTGAAATATGTTAGCATCCTTCAGCTTCTGAAAAGAAGTCCATACAAGATGTACGGGAAATGGTGTTCACTTGCTCGATTAGCGGCTCACAAAGCAAGCATCTTCTCTACGGTCAACTCAAACCGGACAAACTATCGTCAGTAGAACGGAAGAAATGCTTCAGATAATTATGTAATGTGTGTGTGTGCCTTCAACATTGATATCGTCTCCTGGGAGACGATTAATATACCGTTTCCTTCTGGCATGCTAGCATTACACAATGTTCTGAGATCGCTGAGCGGAGTACCACCACCGAGGCTAGACAAAATCGAAATGCCTGGAAAAAACCAGAACATATGACATCCGCAATGTCTTCGAATGCGATTGTCTAGATTGGAGCAGAGGCTGTCGTGACAAGAAAGTAGTTTAGTGCTATATGGAATCACATTCATCTTCAATTGTGGTTGGTAGAGTCTTTACAAAAGACAATAACTCTTCAGATTAAGTGGAACACCAAGCAAAAGATGGATTAGCAGCGTTAAAGAAACATTACAAATCATTGGATTGAAAATACCAAGGATCACACAAATGACACCTTCTAGAAGATGCGCATGCCAAATTCGCCTGACGAAATGTGGAAACATGTGATGATAGAGGAAGCTATATGGAGAAAAGAAGTGGAGAAAATTTATTATAAAAACATAGATCAATAGGAAAAGAGAAAAAAAAACAGTAGGATGAGACGCATATGACGATACATCAGGATTCAGAGCCCAGGGACAGGACAGAACAACAATGGAATGCCAGAGTCATTTAAAAAAGTTAACACACCCATGGAATGGAAAATGTGAACGTCCAAACATATGACATTGTACAGAAGAATTGATCTTCCCGATGCCAAAAAACGACATACGTAGATAGATAATAATCAATATGGAGAATATAGCATAGACTACAATACAACACGATCACATCTAAAACTAAAATACTTATTCAATTTCAGAGCGGAGGCAGAGGCACTGAGAGCTGCAGTAGAGGCAATGCTGACAGGCAAAAGAAATTAAAGCTAGATAGTCCTGTTTACAGATGCCCTGGCCGTAATCACAGCACTAAAAAGCCAGAAAAATACTGAACTTAATGATTTAAGAGCAGTACTCTGTCAACTACGCCAGCAGCCCGCACCAAAAAGAGTAGTGGTACAGTGGGTTCCATCCCACTGTAACATCTAAGACAACGAGGAGGCAGACAGACTGGCAATAGAAGGTGCAAGACTACCAAAACCAGATTCTAGTGTGACCTGCGAAGAGTCCGAAAGGCTTCTTAGAGCCAGATACATGGCCAAATGGGAAACAGAACGTACTGGCTACACAAAAAATGATGCCTATTACCAGTTGAACAGAAGAGAGCAGGTAGTGGTCTTCAGACTCCGCACAGGCCACAACAGACTGAGGTACCACCTATTCAATAAACTGAAGATAGGTGGCACTGACAAATGCATTTGTGGTACCGGGAAAATGCTGCAAAACTGCCCGACATACGAGGACCAGAGAAAGCACATGTGGCCATCACCAGTGGTAACACTAGACAAGCTCTATGACAGTGTCGACAGCCTCAGGATGACCGCTACTTTTTTCAATACAGTTTGACGTTTGACAGCGTACGAAGAAGAAGAAGAAGCAGAAGAAGACTACTTTCCCAAGCCTCTCCCCAGCCTCACATCCTCGTTACTACAATCATCCCATTGCGTCTTCCAGCCCCTCTCGTCAATCCACGGACTTGTTTGCACGTCTCTTCCTCCATCAACGAGAAAATTGCATTGCCCAACTCTTCATCCATTAAAGAACAGACGAACTTATCAGTACAAAAACACACAAACGGTGTGCCTATTTTTCTCTGAATATAGAACATCAATCAAACGTACCAAATCTACGCCTTGCTCTTAATAAGTCTTTGTTGGTGCTCAAAATTAGTGTTGTCAGGCAAACAGGCTGACAAATCTAGCGAACCACTTCATGAGATTGTTGGCTTTATAGAAGCCTCTTATAAGAAGGCCATCAGGAAAATACCAAGACTTAACTGGAGATTAGAAGGGCATTTCGTAACAACCAATGAGAATCGCAGAGCCCTCTGCAGCGAATAAAACAATATAATCACTGTTCATCCTATAACACTAAACCGGTAGTAGTAAATAAAAGGATATGACCACTATAGCATGCCATGACACAAATTACGACTAAAGATGGATGTGTATTGAGCTAGCAGCGCCAATGTATTAAATCATTGTAATTGAAACTGCCATTTTAAATGAACGGATACATGCTTTCTCTAAGCTGATATACTGTGTGGTATGATGTTGCTTCCCTTTGAGCTAATCCAGGAATCATTAAATCAGTCATTAAAATTTTTATTTTTAACTATGCCATAGCTGAGATAGGTTTATACAGATCATAGCTGTGGCTGAAAAGGCGGAACATTATAATGTTGCTGGAGTTAAAAACTGTCGCTGGCTAGGCTGCTGTGGTACATCCCATTTATGTGAGCATTATCAATGACGTTGGGTGAGGTTTCAATCAGTGAAGTTTACTTGGTCATGTTGTGACGGGGGGATCTTGTGCAGTTTGTTTCACCTGATAGATATTACTCTTGGCTCCTGGACATCAGGAGCAAAGCTGCCAAATATCTTGTATCTGACCCTTATTTCACTTTGCTCCCTGACATTAGGTGGGATCCTAATAAGTATTGTTCCTTTGATCCTAGATGGTCTTCGTTTCCCGACATGAGGTATGTTCTTGATCAGTATGTTTCACGTGACCCTGACTAACACAGTCTGATCAGTATGTTTCACGTGACCCTGACTATCACAGTCTGATCAGAATGTTTCACGTGACCCTGACTAACGCAGTCTGATCAGTGTGTTTCACGTGACCCTGACTAACACAGTCTGATCAGTATGTTTCACGTGACCCTGACTAACACAGTCTGATCAGTATGTTTCACGTGACCCTGACTAACACAGTCTGATCAGTATGTTTCACGTGACCCTGACT
Organism: Ariolimax columbianus; assembly: GCA_036924085.1. Taxonomy (NCBI): domain Eukaryota; kingdom Metazoa; phylum Mollusca; class Gastropoda; order Stylommatophora; family Arionidae; genus Ariolimax; species Ariolimax columbianus. The sequence continues at coordinate 26,205,437 of JAVGWX010000014.1, forward strand.
AACACAGTCTGATTAGTATGTTTCACGTGACCCTGACTAACACAGTCTGATCAGTATATTTTTTCTGACCAAACTTTAGACGTCTTTCCTCTATGCACAGTATACAAATATGTGATTAGTTAAATGTTAAATGAATGACCTCATACATCTGTGTGGGAATAAGATGCTGAGCAGCGCATGAACTGCAGTGGTCAGCGACCCATAGCTGACTGCTAGCGTCAGGGCCAGCGAAACAGAGATGCAAAGAACCTTCTACACCTCCACGCAGTGATCCTAGATAACAGGCTGCAGTAGGGCAAACTGGCTAAGGAGAAGGGATCGAAGAGGGAATGCTAACCCGGTACTCAAAAAATGCTTGCTGAAGTCGGATATGTGTGGGCCGAAAGGTGCAAATTTCGCAGTCAAGCTGTAAACTACGACACACCGCATTCCATTATCTGGACTACATTCTGCTACTTAAGCACTTTTAGGGCTTGGTAGTGGGAGATTGAGAACGAAAGAAGCCAAGCCAAGCCAAGCTAAGCCAAACCAAGCCAAGTCATACATATGTGTTACTGATGCCAGAAAGGTGAGAAAAGTAACTACGTGACTAACCCGGAATGTTTTAAGTTGTAACAAATGAGAGTTGGACATTGAGACTACATCTTTCTGTAGAAAATATGTCTCAGAAAAAAATAAATTGAGAAATCGACCGCCCAAAAAATGAAGCGAAGAGTTAAAGTGGAGCCAGAATATAGAGGGCTCGGTATGGTACAGACTTCATCATCTTCCAGCAACTGCAAAATAGAATAAACATGAGAAGATCGCTGCATCCCTTGGCAGTATGGGTGGGTCTACGCCAAGGCAGACTACACTAGGTTGGAAATTGTGTCGACTAACATGTCTTGTAAAAACAATAGGCTACCAGAACACGCACGGTCTTTACACGCCAAAGAAGGGACGGTCTCTACACTCCATAGTAGGAAACATATCTACACTCCATAGTAGGAAACATATATACACTCCATAGTAGGAAACATATCTACAGTCCATAGTAGGAAACATATCTACACTCCATAGTAGGAAACATATCTACACTTCATAGTAGGAAACATATCTACACTCCATAGTAGGAAACATATCTACACTCCATAGTAGGAATCGTATCTACACTCCATAGTAGGAATCGTATCTACACTCCATAGAAGGGACGGTTTCTACATTCATAGAAAGTGTGGTCTTAACACTCCATAGTAAGGGCGGTCTCTAGACTCCAAAGTAAAGACGGGTTCTACACTCCATAGAAGAGAATGTCTCTACACCCCATGGTAGAAGTAGATATTCAAGTTATAGATGGCGGGTTAAATAACAAACAGTTCCTGTAAAACTAATGTAGAAGTGAATGCAATATAATTCAAAAGCCGTTGCAGCTGAAATAGAAATAAGGTTAAACGGTAGGTTTACTTGAAAAATATGAGAAAGTTTTGTCAAACAGACCGACATAATTTGCAGGGTATCTGTTTTACGACGGCAAATGTGACCGGCCATCGGCGTTTAATAATGATGGCTCCAGCATTTTCAATTACAGAATGGGAGAAAACAATATTGGCTATGAACGAAGGCATATGGAGAGGATGTGGTTGGCAAGCGGAAAAGGTGTGGAAATGTTAATATAAGATTTAGAGCAGTGGTTCTAAAATTGTATTGGGTGAATGCCCCCTGCATTCCACACAATCATGATCAGTGTCCACTAACCTCTCCAACAATCTACACCATACAAATAATCATTCCGAATAGCGGTTTTCAACAATCGACCATTGACGATAACAAAGATAACATTCAGTACAGCTAATATTATTTGAACATGTATTGTTATTCAGAGATATTTATTCAAATAGCTGATAGTCCTTTAGCTAGAATATTATATAGTCATTTAGCTAGAATATTATATAGTCATTTAGCTAGAATATTATATAGTCATTTAGCTAGAATATTATATAGTAATTTAGCTAGAATATTATATAGTCCTTTAGCTAGAATATTATATAGTCCTTTAGCTAGAATAGTATATAGTCATTTAGCTAGAATATTATATAGTTTTTTAGCTAGAATAGTATATAGTCATTTAGCTAGAATATTATATAGTCATTTAGCTAGAATATTATATAGAACATTTAATAGCTAAGTAGAGGTACTAACAAGGTATCGTATTAAACTACAAATGATCGATGCTGCGCAGCTGGACAACGGGCTGGGGCTTGCCAGTTAAAGGACACATCTTTTATGAGCGGAGTGGGACATGCACGTCAATAACCTCCAGTTTGGACAATGTTCATGGAAGCACTGGCCTCAGCGTTAAGAGGCTTTAACAAGGACAATCAATGGCACTGATGCTCAATCCATACTTCAGACCGTACAGGAGGGTTTGCTGAGATACGAGGGGATATCAGCTGTCGATGCCTCAAACCTCTATATGGGTTTGCATGGATATACTGCCCTAGTTATGATGCGATTCGGAAACGGAAGAGGTGAGATATTGGCTTCACAAGCTCATATCATGTGCAGGTTAGTGATAGATAGAAGTGACATTTTGAAATCAACCAGCACGCCTCAGGGATCGTCAGCATCCTGACTCTGCATCATTTGCTGAGAGAGATTGAGCAGCTATGGGTACTCTCGGAGTGTAGTGACGTTAATTATTAGAAATAGAAACAGAATCGGTAAAAGGTAAAATGATTGTTACTGTAAAAGATCAAAATTAGATCAACATTAGATCAAAATTAGATCAACAGTATTTCTAAAAATCTCAAAAAAAATACACGCTGCCAAAACACAAACAAACACAATATGTCAAAGTGTATGAGAAATTGCCAACATGACAATCATGTTCTAACTAGCTCTGGTATAGTTATTTTCTCAGAAAGGGGTAGGTGATATGCTATGTAGCCTCCGGATTGGACGGTATAGAGACATGAAGTAGCTTTGGGGAATGAAGAAGGAAGACAAACATAAACTTGAAGTTCAGTTCAGTTCATTCCGTAACCCATCAGGTCGGAGGGGCACACATGAAGACACTCCCAAAATACCACGCCATCCCTCTCTACATGTCGCCGCCTGTCGTATCTCACCGGGACGAAGGCCTGACCACTCAGTGATGTTGTCCACCCATCTCTTCCTTGGACGTCCTCGCCCTCTCTGTCCCGGTACAAAACCAAAGAGTATCGAGTTGGTAATGCCGTTGGACATCGCGACGTGCCCGCACCAGGCCATCTTTCATTTGATAGATGTGAACAGATCTTCAAATGGACCAATAGCGTCTTCAACTCTCTGAAGCAAGAGAGGTATTTCGCTGCTCAGTCAAAATTGAGCAAACACGCTCGGAAAAGCAACTACGAGAGTCGTCCTACCACCCACTTGCCTCTTAGCGCCCTCTATGTACTCTCACAGTCTCCGGGAGATGTGCCTTCGCCTTAGGCTATCATTGCACTATAAATGTGTAGTAGATAGCATCAGTTGTCTGCTCAGTCACATCTACAGCACCGGATCTGGGGTTAGCGATGTAATTGTATCAGTATTTTTAGCACTCCATAGGAGACTGCGGGCTTGAATGTTCAGAATTTGGTGTTGTACGGGTTGAGTTTTGTTTACGATCTCAGATGTGCCATGTTCGAGTCATGATGGATTCATTTTAACAGACTTAGCAGGGTATGGTTTATTTCATAGCATGGCCGAAAACAGGTAAAAGTTTCATAGCCACCTCGGGAGTTACCGAGTTCGTGCTCTGTCGTAGGAATGTTCAGCAATGGCACCGAGAACAAACTGGGGCGCTCAGACGCATGTACGTCGGCTACATGAATTGTATTCATTATTTTAAAAGTCAGCGTTTTGAGCCAGACATTGGAGATACTACCAATATTATTACAGGAGACAATCAGACAAAGTTCAGAATTTGGGGTTTTGACAAGACAGTGCAATTAGATAAGCAATATACCGCTGAAGGACACTAGTAGAACAATCTCTGCAATGCCTCTCCAGTTATGGAGTTTTCTTTGTCGAAATCCATGTTTATGAACGAGGAGATGTGTTCATATGTGTAACGTTGATTCATTGACGGTTTTCTGTAAATTTTTTTTTTCAAGAATTCACTTCAAAGAATTGTGTTTTTATTCATTCGTTACCGTGTGCCCCTATGATGGCATGGACCAGTTCATCAGATTGACGTCTTGTAATTTATACAGTTTTTTACCTTTGTTTTGGACAAGCTGTCACTTAATGAAAGTAATTACAAGCTTCGACGTTTTGGGGAAATTGCTGGAAGTGGAACAATAGACTATGTTTGTACAGAATATCGATTGGTCAACAGAAGAAGGGCGTGGGACGATGTAAATCATGGTGTAGGATACGCAATATAGTGGGGCTGATAATGGTCGTGACAATGATGACATTGAGGTTCTTGGCGGAGATGGAGTTGAAATTGATGACAACTGTGAGATTGAAGTTGATGACGTGGGTGGGTTTGAAATTTGTGGCAAGGATGGGATTGAAGATTATGGAAACGGTTGAGTTGCTGTTTATAATAAAGGTGATTTTGATATTTCTGGTTAAGGTGGGTAGACGTTTTTGATAATGGTGGAATTGAAGTTTAAGACAAGGGTTGTAATGAAGTGTCTGATACGAGTGAAGCTGAACTTTATGTAGAGGGTGGAATTGAAGTTTAAGACAAGGGTTGTGATGAAGTGTCTGAAACGAGTGAAGATGAACTTTATGTAGAGGGTGGAATTGAAGTTTAAGACAAGGGTTGTAATGAAGTGTCTGATACGAGTGAAGCTGAACTTTATGTAGAGGGTGGAATTGAAGTTTAAGACAAGGGTTGTGATGAAGTGTCTGAAACGAGTGAAGATGAACTTTATGTAGAAAGTGAAGTTGCCGTTTCTGATACGAGTGAAGCTGAACTTTATGTAGAGGGGGGAGTTGAAGTTTCTGATACATTTGAAGTTAAAGTTTCCTATAAAGGCGGTCTTGACATGTATGGTGACAGTGGAGTTGGTTTTTATGTCGAGGGTGGAGTTGGTTTTCATGGCGATGGTGAAATTGGTTTTTATGACGATGGTGGAGTTGGTTTTTATGGCGATGGTGGAATTGGTTTTTATGACGATGGTGGAGTTAATTTTTATGGCGATGGGGAATTGTTTTTATGGTTAGGGTGGAGTTGTCGATTGCGGTGAGAATGACACAAATTATAACAACTAGTTGACCCGTGCAGAACATATGTCCCCCATTTGATTTGTACAGAATCGAAGAAGCAACAGTATTTTTACGATAAACAAACCTGAGTTATTACTAATATAATTAATTATTGTCATATTTCAAATGTTGAATTGATTAGGATGTTTCACTTGAACCCCGGCTAACGTATTCGTTTTGGTATGTTTGACCTGACCTGAACTTCTGCATTTGCATTTCTGACTTCTGAAATTATAGCGTCTTTAGTATATTTGTTTTGTGAATAATTAATTTACAAACACTGTTTAAAAATATGCTTTAAAAATCTCATTTATATTCCTTATAAACTTGGTAGCTCTCAATAGTTTTCTCAGCGCAACTTGTATTTTTGTATTATACTTGTCTTGACAGAGGCCTTATTTTATCAGTTTGCTCAACTCGAGTAGCCGACATTCCTGGGCCTATTGACAGTTTGAATATATTAATTTGATCTCTACTTGGCAAATGGTTAGATCCTCTATCGTAGGAATTCTCCATTACTACCCAGACTGTCAATATGTGTTTCATTTCCTCAAATGCATATTCGATCTATTGTGTGATATGTGTTAGTTGGTTCACTGTAACCTGTGCCGTCTGGTGAAAGGTAATTGTGGCATAAAACAATTTGCCAACCGTGAACCTGACATTTAGCATTCTTTCAATCCCTTTGTCAGTACTGGTTAGCAAACTGATTTTTTTAAGTTTTGTGTCCAATATTGTTTTTTAAACATATCATTTGTAATTTCGTCTTTTCTTTGAGATTTCTTGTTTTCTTTTTGTCATACATCATATCCTAATTACTACAGGCTACTTTTTGTGATCATGTGCTCTTCTGTGACATTAATTAAATATTTGTCCCTTTGATTGTACTTCTGTTATTATATCATTATTTCTTGTTTGCTATTATGTTTGTTCTACAAATAAACCGGCATTTGCTGGTTTGTTTTTTCTGCTAATCATGCTGCATTTTTCAATAAATATATTTGCTTAAGGTTTTCCTGTTACCAGATTTCCATATTCATCTACTGTGCCATTTTATGTTTTCACGTCCCCGTGGTTCAGTGAGATTGCATGTTTTCCTAGTTTTATATAATTTTTAAAAAATCTAGGCTGATGCTCTTTGTTTTATTTTTGTTTTAAATTGTTACTTGTTGGCTTATTCATAATTTGTTTGTACTTTGAAGCGGCTTTCTTCACATGATTATCAGTGTTCAGGATTTGGTCAACCAATGAAAATTATCATAGTCTTTCTGTACTTTGCTGCTGCTTCTTTAGTTGGATATCACTGTGGAATCTTTGCTCAACTTTTGCTAATTCTATGGCAATCAATAGTTCTTCCTGTATGAGTCTATTTTTGCTCTTTCTGCCGTAATATGTTCAAATATAAGACACGTTTCTTCCACGGTACCCTGTTAAAAGCATTGTCATACTTAATAAAGCAGTTAGGTTAGTGCTACCATGATAGTTCGTACTCTTATTTAATTCCCTTCCTCAATTCAAAATGCACTTACTTAAACAGATATCAGAATAGAAAATACCCCACTTCTGAGTATATCTGACATCTGGTGATTGTATATTTTTGTCTTCTGAAAAATATTTTTACAGCGCGATTTGTGTTGTGAAGAATGAATTTATAATCATTTTTGAAATAATTTCATTAATATTCTTTATAAACGTGGTCGCTTTCATTAGACGTCGCTCAGCGCCAAAAACTGTGGTCCGTTATTATTTTGGAGGAGGCCGTACTTTATCAGTCTGCTCTTCCCAAGTAGCCAGCAGTATTGGACCTGTTTGCAGTTTTAATAGTGTAAATTACTCTTTGTTTGCCAATTTCCTAGGACTTCTGTCGTAGCTGGCAGATCTGAAGAACATGTTTCACAAGTCCGCTAGTATTATTTATTAGAAATAGTACAACTCTAAACAAATGAACTTGAAATTTAATTTCAGAAAAACAAATCAATTCTAACCTGCACAATAATAAAAATAGTTCTCTTCCTCCTCCTTGGTACTTGCAATATGTTAGGTAATCTGAATTACTGTTTATAGTAGCAGGTTACAAATGCTCTTCTCACATCATGAGGGGTACTTAAACAGCCGGACTGGGGTCCTTCTAGCTGTAGTGCAATGCAAGGCTCCACGGTAATCTCACTACTATGAGGATCACAGTGTTTCACCACCTTGTTAACCAGATTGCCATGAAATAGCCTGTATCCAGCGAGTACTGCATGGAAGTTATGAGGTGTCTTGATCAGCATGTTTTATCTGCACCCTGACTAATATAGTCTAAGAAGTATGTTTTGGCTGACCATAATCTCCTTACCTATACTCTGGAATCTCTATTTTAGAGAAAGTGGTTTATCCATTTATACATGCGACCGTAGATTTTATATTTAAGTAGTTTTTACCCAATCTCCACACCTTATCAAATGCATTTTCTAATTCTACCAAGACTATCAGTGTGTGTTTCTTTTCTGGAAAGCATATTTGATACATTGCGAAATGCGTGTTAGTTTGTCATCTGTTGATCAATGTTGTCTGAATCCAGCTTGTTTGGCTATAAGTGCATTTTTTTCTATCCAGGTGTCACATAAATCTAAGCAAAATCTTTCCATACGTTTACCTGTGCAGCTAAGTAGGCTGATAGGTCTGTTGATGTCAGCTTTTGTTCTATCTTTGCTGTGTTTTTTTCGAATAGGGATTTTAGTTACTTTCTTCGACATTTGCGACACTGTCCCTTCTTTCTAGCTTAGATTTATGATTTATAGTTGTTTCGTTTTAGTTTTGGGGCAAAGATTAACAAAAAGAAGTCATTTTTAATTTCATTCTTTCCTGGAAGTTTTTTTTTTTTAAGATGCTTTAGCGCATCTTCCAATTTTGGTTAGGTAAATGTTGTCTTCATGTCCTTCTAGGGTACAGTTGGCATTTGTCCTTTTGGTTGTATGTCTGTTTTCATATCTCTATTTATATTTGTTGTTATAATTGTTTTGCTAAACATGCTGTATTTTTCAATAAATGTATTCGCTGCACGATTTCATGTCACCATATTTCCATTTTCTTCTAGTGTCCATTTTATGTTTTATAGTATCATTGTGCAGTGACTTCACGTTTCAATAATTGTGTAGTTCACATATAGATCCAAAGAGTATTTATTCTATTGATTTTGCTTCTGTATATCATGTTCAGGGAAGTTCTGTAATATTTGCTTTTTAGCCTAGATTGTCTGTCCGCTCGTACGCATGGCGGAATTGGCAATTTTCAATTGTGTTTACATGTGGTAGACGAGTAAAGTGTGTCATATTCTGAGCACAATGTAACAGCTTTCTCTTCTCTGTTTATATTAATCACCTTGTTATTGTTGGGGACTTTCTGACCGATTTGATCATCTTCTTTTTTGGTTGGTATGTTGCTTCAGGTTGTTTGTCTGCAGCATACTGCATGTCAGTTGATCTGCTATCTTGTTTAATAACACTGCACATTTAAACTGTAAATTAATATTTTCCAACACTGCACAATTAACCTGTACATTAATGTTTTCCAACACTGCACAATTAAACTGTACATTAATGTTTTCCAACACTGCACAATTAAACTGTACATTAATGTTTTCCAACACTGCACAATTAAACTGTAAATTAAATATATTTCAATCTAGCGCTGGCTACTAAGTTCAGATAAAAGAGTCTTTAGACCTGGCAGTTTCCTTTTCAGCTATGGTCATAATCACCTGCGAGAAATCTGGAAATACAAGAACATTAGCTTTAAATGGAAGCTGACTTGAATGTATACAATGGCCACCTCGGTATACCTCTACGCGTGTGAGACTTGGACTCTGATGGCTGCACTAGCATGTCAGATTTGCGCAATGAAAATGAAATGCTTACGAAGAATTCATGGCTGGATCGTGTTACAAACAAGAGTGTTCTTGAAATTGTTAGGAATGAGTTAGATCAGTATAACAACCTAATGACTCCAGTAAAAACACGAAAATTGACATGGTATGGACACATATCAGGATCGCGGAGGCGAACCAAGACCGTCCTACAAGGCACTGTGCCTGGGAAGGGTGGGAGGGGGAAACCAAAAAAGAGATGGGAAGACAATATAAAATAGTGGACGAGAAGGTCTATAGCTGAATATAATACCTTGGAGAAAAATCGAGACGTATTGCGTGAACTAGTTCAACAAACTGCAAAACGGTACCTCGACGACCTTCTAGGTTACGGGACTGATGATGCATTTCCTGAACTTGGAAGTCTGCTGTGCCCCAATGTTGATGTTCATTAATGACTCATTTCTCACTTTCATTGCGTTGATTTGTTGATAATAAATCTGACGTTCTTTCACTGGTTGCTATCCATAGGTGTATGTTATAATGATTTTTTTCCACAGCATGTTAGTTTTCGCATTAGTTATTTCTTCCAGACATTATCAACATATTTGTTCAAGTCAAATCTCGAATGCGTCTGTGTGTATATTCTGTCGGAACCCAAACTTGTTTTCTTTTACCATAGATTATATCTAGATATACATTTTTCTCTAAATTATTTTTAGTATATTTTTTCGAATTATGTACAATATTGTTAATATTATTAGTCATTAGAGTCGAGTGATTCGAGTTTCTTGGTATGATGATTATGATCACTATATAACAAGGATGAGGTAGAAAAGTATGTGAAAGGTGAAGGTCGATTTATGACAATCATGAAGATGAAGTTGTTGATAAGGGTGAGATTGAAGATTGTAGCGATGATGAAGATGAAGATTGTTACGAGAATGGAGTTGAAGATTATGGTGACCGTGGCTTTGCGGATTAAGGGGAGAGTAAATGTGAAGACTGTATTGAATTGAGAGTTGATTATTACGGTGACCGTAGAGTTGGAGATTATGACGAAGTTGGAGTTTACATTGCTGGCGAGAAAAACGTTGAAGATTATAGCGATAACAAAGTATACCATTATAGCAAGCGTGGAGCTGCAGATTCTGGTCAGGGTAAAGATGCAGATAATAGCAAAAGTGGATTTACGAATATTATTGCGTTGAGGAAATTAGAGTATACTGGTATTGTCATGAAGATTATAGAGAACGTAAATTGAAATATATACAATACAAACACAGTATAATGCAACACAAAATGTCATTTCCTGATACACCTTACCACAACATAACATAATATAACATAATACATACCATGATTAATACAACATAATACAACACAACATAACAAACAAAACGAAATATTACGCACCGTAACAATACAGAACTACTAAATCAGTACCCACAGTCTGCTATCCCCGACAAATCTGTTGTGCATATAATTAACGCTGCCCATATAAGCACACACAGACCAGACAGATTAGTGAGACATACCACAAACCCGTTTGGACTGATAACCTCGTTCACACTTATCTTCAAACGAATATTGTAGCCCTCATTATTGTGCTCAGCGGGACTTTAGAGGACTGGAAAGAAGAAGAATAAACCAGCTATCAGTACTTGTGAGCTAAAGGTCTCAACATCCAAGATACATGAGCACATACACATGGTGAACAGTTAGCTGAAGGTCTCAACATCCAGGTAACATGTCCATACACGTGGTGAACAGTTAGCTGAAGGTCTTAACATCCAGGGAACATGAGCACATACACATGGTGAACAGTTAGCTGAAGGTTTCAACATCCAGGGAACATGAGCACATACACGTGGTGAACAGTTAGCTAAATGTCTCAACATCCAGGGAACATGTCCATGCACATGGTGAACAGTTAGCTGAAGGTCTCAACATCCGGGGAACATGTCCATACACGTAGTGAACAGTTAGCTAAAAGTCTCAACATCCAGGGAACATGTCCATACACCGTGGTGAACAGTTAGCTGAATGTCTCAACATCCAAGGTACATGAGCACATTCACATGGTCAACAGTTAGCTAACGGTCTCAACATCCAGGGAACATGTGTCAATACACGCGGTGAATAGTTAGCTAACAGCTTCAACATTCAAGGTACAGAAGGAACTAAAAAGAACACACATTTCATTGACTAATTTCCCCTATTTCGCAAGGTTGAACAAAATAGTAATAAGTGCTGGTAAATGGAGTAAAAGTAGTTCCATATCCAAGGTTACTTTCGTGATTGCAGTGTCAGAGACTTGAAGACTACAGCATGCTGGCAGTAACTGCAATAAGTCTCAACTACACTGTGTACTTACTTGATCGCGATGTGGTGGTTCCAGTACCACTTTTGTTTTGCGTAATTATTTTACAGGATCATGAAAATGAATCTATTGTCGCCTCTTACAACATTCTGAAGACGTAGCTGGTGACTCTTCTTTGCTCGTTAATTTTCAGCAGTGCATGAGCTGACATAAGCTAGGGAATCCAATCACCAACGACTGCTTGCATCAGGATCATTAAACCAAAACTGGCCAAGACCTTATCAAGTCTCCACGAAGAGGTATGGAAACAAGCTGCACAAGTCACTCGTGTAGACTAACCAGGCTAGGGATCGCAGTGGGAAGGCAAACCATGTACTTAGAAGAGCCGGCTAAAAATGGATGTCTCGGCTGAAAATGGATATTTCGGCTGAAAAGGGGTGTTTCTGACTGAACAGTGCATGTATCCCAGCCTCTCTACGAACGAAGACTAAAAAGGTCATTGTCAGAACGAACGTCGAAGGACAGGACCGATACTATATGTAAGAATTGTAGCTAGTGCGGCTGGAGCATGCCCGTAACGGTTTTGAACCCACATGCCTCAGCCGTGCCAGGTTTAATCTAATGTAAATGGCAGTTTGGTTAGAATACTAGCCTATCTCGCTAAAGCTGTCGGAAATGTCATGTAGTTACGTTGCACTGATGTATATTTGCCTGAACATGGTTGTATCGATGTTTGAGGGTAGACAAGGATCGTCAGGAGAGGGAGGTCATCTCACTCCTCTACAACAGCGGATGTAGGAGGCCATCTCACTCCTCTACAACAGCAGATGTAGGAGGTCATCTCACTCCTCTACAGCAGCAGATGTAGGAGGTCATCTCACTCCTCTACAACAGCAGATACTTCATTCAGTCGAGCATCTAACTAAAACTCGTTAACATAATTGTCTATTTTTGAGACTACCAGTATCAGCATCATGTGCCAATCCACATGACGGTGATCAGGGGGTCTCAAACTCGGGGACATATGGATACGTGCGGTTTTCGAAGAGTTATTTGAATCATGTGAAGTCATTGGCTTGCTAGTGTATGAGAATGGACAATAAAGATATGCAAAAATGTAGACACCATATGAAACAAAGTATGGTCTAACTAAGAAGAAACATATCGACTTCATTCTTAATCTTCACGACTAGATTTACCAGAGCAAATGTCAACATCATGAAAAAATAAAAACACAAATTTGTAAAACACAAACGAAGGACAAGTAAAGGACAAGCAAAACATAAATCAAAAACGTTTTCACTGATTTCAAAAACAAAATAAAGCCTACGACACAAAGACAACCATACAGAGCCTATTTAATCAAATATACTAACAATAAAGGTGGGTCTAAGCAGATAGTGGGTCTTTGAACAGCAGTTCTGGTCTTTACTGATTACTTGGCTTTTCTTTACAAAACAGTAATCTGATACAAAGTAAGTTGGTCGACTCGATAAGAAGTTGCTGAATTTTGTACTGAGAATGCACGGGAAAAATACAATATTTTTAGAATAAATACAGCAAGCGACTGTGTTGTAGGACACAATACTGCAATACTTGAAATCACAATGAGTGTGAAGCAATATAAACAGAGTAGGGACAACATATATATATATATATATATATATATATATATATATATATATATATATATATATATATATATATATATATATATACACACAAAGTAGGGGCTACTGATATATAGATAATGCATACATGTATAGGCCAACAAAAATGTATACAGCGCCTCTGAAATATGCGATAGTTGAGATTAATCTGAACAAGGATTTGCAAATGAAGATATTCAACCTTGTACACCTGTAATAAGGTAGTGGCGAATTTTTTTTTTTTCTTTTGCTTAAATGTTTGCCTCACTAGTTTCTACTGGCGGAGGCGCGCCATTTTCCACCCCAGACCGTAGTCCATTGGGCGATATCAGGACGCATTTACCAGTGCTTGGATGCATGTGTGCATCTGTATGTACCTATGCTAGGTTTGTGCGCCCTCAGAAGCTAGCCTAACCAAAGTTCAATGGAAGGGCCTCACCATGAGGGCGCGTGTGAAAGTTGTGCAAGGGTGTGACTGTGGGATAGAGTCAAATGAAACAGAGTGAGGTAAGAAGAGAGAGAAGGGGAAGAGTGGCCCCCAGGGCGAGCCCCTAGTTGGTAGTGGCGGACTCTGCTCTCAACGAAACTGATTGTGCAAGTATTACAAGAACTGTACGATAAACAAAAGCATACAAGATTTGGACAAAGCTATCGAAGGGATGCCAGTGGGAAAGACAGCCGTTGGAGATGGCATTCCAGCAAAAATGATCAAATGCAGGGCAACGTACTTCTTCAATACAAGAACAAACATATCTGCTCGTGTTCGGATGAGGGGACGGTATCACAGGACATGAGAAGCGCCAACATAATATGCCTTTACAAGAAAAAGTAAGACAGGAGACAGCAGTACATGCAGGGCAATATCGCTCCTCAAAGTGTAGGCAAAGTGTATGCTCGGATCATCCTGAGCAGGCTGTGAAAGGTGGCCGACAGGGTATATCCGGAGTCTCAGTGTAGTTTTCGTCTTATTTCTCTATTCCCCAATGCGGTGTGCGTTGCACTACAGTTTTTATTTTGCGCTTGTCAGCCCACTGCATCCGACTTTGGCATATATTTTATGTAAGCGTCTGCTTCCTTCTGCATTTTCTAAGGGTTTGCATTCCTGGGGTAACGGCCGGTGCTGTGATTGGATCGAACCCAGAACCTTCGAGTTGTGAGCCATGTCACTTAACCACTAGCCCACGCCGTCACACGCATTCGTTGATCTCATCAAGGTATTCGACTTGGTAAAGAGAGGTCTTTTTAAAGTAGTGTCTAAAGTTGGCTGCCCACTTAAACTACTGAGCATGAGTAGGTTTTTCAATGTGGGCATTAATGGTATAGTGCTGCGAGACGGTCAGGAATCTGAGGCCTTGGACATTAACTGCGGAGTTAAACAAGGTTTGTGTCCTGGCTCCGATTGTATTCGGCGTTTCATTTGCCATCGTGCTTAAAAACGCCTTTGGAACTGCCACAGAGGAGGTCTTTCAGCATACTAGGTCAGATGGGAGACTATTCAATATAACCAGACTGCGATCAAAAATTAAAAGAAGTGAGACTCATTCGGTATATGCCCTTCCCAGACGTTCCTACCCTAGTCATCAATACCGAAGGACATATTCCTCATTAATAGGTTGACAAAATCATGTAATCTGTTTGGACATCAGTGTACAACAGACTAAAGGGATGGCTCAGTGTGCAGATCCTCCAGACATTGTCTTAAAAGATAGAAATATGGAGGTTGTAAATCACTTCAACTACCTCGGATATATCCTCAACATCAACAATTCACTGGACGCAGAGCTGCAGAAACGTTTAGGAATGGCTTCACCAGCACCTGCCAGGCTCTCATAGAGAGTGTTGAATAACAAAAATGCTTTCCGAGTGTGTTTCCATAAATATATTCAGTTTCTTCGTATTTTTAGTTTGTCTTATCGGCATCTTTACTGACTTAAATCCTCGTATAAGAACATAAATATTGTTCTTGCACAATAAAAACGTGTCTATGTGATTTAAAAATTAAAGAAAAGACAAATGTATCACTATAAATGCATGCACAATGAGCATGCCCCTTTATCTTTAAATGTATACCAACAATTAATGGCACCAAATCGACACCTTGCTCTCAAGATGCCTTTGGTAGTGCTTGGAATTAGTATTGTCATACAAACAGAATAATAAACATAGGGAACTATTTCATGAGATCATTGGTGTTATAGAACCCTACTTTAATAAAGTAATCAAGGAGATTCTAAAACTCAACTGGACTTTAGAAGAGTATTTCATTACAATCATTGAGAATCTAAGAGCCCACTGTAGCGAAGAAAACAATATAATCACAGTGCATCCTATAACACTTAACCTGTAGTGTTGAATACAAGAATATGGCCACTCTAACATGCCACGACATAAATGGCGACTAAAGATGGTTGCTCATGGAGCTAGGAGCGCTTTTGTGTAAAACCAATATAGTTGAACATGTCAGTGTAAACGATTAGTAGCAGGCTTTCTGTAAGCTGTTAGCTGGCGTGCTCTGACTATGCTTCACTTTGAGTGAGAACGGGAATTATTCAATTAGTCAATCTAATTGTTGTGTTCAAATTTGACATAGGTTGGACAGGTCTACACAGATTCAAAGCTGTGTTTGGAAAAGTGGATGAGTTGTATAGGGTTGTAGTACACAATTAGGAATCTCTGTAAGGTATCCACTGTGTTGACTACAGTAGCGTTCCCCATCTTGCTGGCCGGGTTGCTGTGACACATCCCATTTCTGTGAGCATGATCAATGACGTTTGGTGACTTCTAGATCAGTGAAATTTACTTGGTTATGTTGTAATATTGGAATCGTTTGCAATATGGTTCACCGGGGATATATTGCTATTGGATCCTGGACATGAGGTGCAACTCTGGTAAATAAGTTTCATTTGACCCGAGTTAGTCTTTGTTTCCCGACATTAGGGATATACTCGATCAGTATGTTTCATCTGGCAAAGATGGCGCCATAACTGGCTGCGAGTCTACATTTCTCTACTGTTTTGGATCATTATGGATGCCGTCAGACCACGGATTTGCCTGGAATTCACACTAGTCGACGACTTACACTTGTGTTCACGGAAACGTGGTGTTGTTTTCCGTCGGGACTTGTTATTTCGTTCTTTTTTTGTGATTTCTTCCATCCGTTTATCCTGGTCTGGACGCCGGCTGAATCAGTGAATGGAACTACGCTTAAACCAGTTATACCTCTGTCGTGTTTCACGGGTTAGTTCTGCCGGTTCAACTTCACGAATTTGGCGTGTGGGAATTTTAGATGCTACTATGATGAGCTGAATACAGCTGGGGAGAGATGCCAGACTCACTCACACGCTGAGTGTTGTCCATACGACCTCTTGTGGTTATCGAAAAGGCACGACAAACTGCGTTAGATGCCTTCCCACCTTTCTACCCTGCGGGTTACATGTTTACGGAAAGGCTTCGGTGGTAACCCTGAGACAAAATCTGCATCCTATGCTATCTCCAGTCGTCTCGATGAATGTCTTGCCACTGGCAAAAGGTAGCTTAGGCTCTGTGAGTGAGGTTGACAAAAGGCGCAGTTTCTTCCTCACTTTAATCCAAATCTTCGCGCAAGTCACCCATTTCAGACTGTCCACACGGCTGAACAAAGAGAGTGGTCTTCATCACTTGTGATGGACAACTATTATGTTTCATATTACCCGAGTTAGTCTTTGTTTCCCGACATTAGGGATATACTTGATCAGTTGATTTCAAGTGACCCTGACAAACAACATCTGATCAGTATATTTTGCTTGACAGAACGTTAGTCCTCTCTCACTCTATGAATAGTATACACATTTGTAATTGGTTAAATGGTATATGAATGACCTCTTAACTGTTACTGATGCCAGACAGGTGAGAAAAGAAAAGTAACTTTATGACTAAACATGTATGTTGTAAGTGGCGACATATAGAAGCTGAACATTGAGACGACCGTATCTTTATGTAGAAAATATGTCTCAGTAAAAAGAAAAGGAGACATCTCCACCCCCATAATAGAAATGAAGAGATACAATGGAACCACAATAATGAGGGCTGGGCGTGGCACCGACGTCATCATCTTGCAACAACTACACAGTAGAGGAAACAGGAGAAGACCTCTGAATCCCATGTTAGTATTGGAGAGTCTGTCAAGCCAAACTAAACTAGGCTGGGCATGATACCAGCTATCATGTCAAATAGAAACTATTAGCTACCGGAACATACGCAATGTATCTACACTCCATAGAAGGGGATGTTTTTACATTCCATAGAAAGACAATGTATCTACACTCAATAGAAAGACAATGTCTCTACACTCTTTAGAAGGGAAGATCTCAACACTCAATTCTAAATACCGTTTCTACACTCCATAATATATAATGTCTCTGCACTCCATACTAAAATACGTTCTCTGCACTCCATACTAAAATGAGGTCCCTGCACTCCATACTAAAATAATGTCTGTACACTTCCTATTAAAATAAGGTCCCTGCATTACATACTAAAATGATGTTTCTGCACTCCATACTAACATAGATCCCTGCACTCCATACTAAAATAAGGTCCCTACACTCCATACTAAAATAAGGTCCCTACACTCCATACTAAAATAAGGTCTCTCCACACAATACTAAAATAAGGTCTCTGCACTCCATACTAAAATAAGGTCTCTCCACACAATACTAAAATAAAGTCTCTCCACACAATACTAAAATAAGACATCTACACTCCACGCTAAAATATGGCCTCTACACTCCATGGCAGAAGATATTCTAGTTACAGATGACATAAGAAATAAAAAACAGTTGCTGTGCTAACAGACTCAAATCTGATGAAGGGGTGATTGCAATATATTTCAACAGCGGCCATATCTTAAACATAAATTAGGTTAAATGGTAGGTTCACTTGAAAAAAAATATGAGAGCTGTGGGTTAACCGAATGCACATAATATGCGGGGAATCCTTTCTACGACAGCAGATCTGACCAACCATCTGCTTCTAATAATGTTATCTCCAGTATTTTCAATTCAGAGTGAGAGAACATTCTATGGTCTATGATCGCCAGAAATAAGTAACTTCAGAGTAAGTGTGCAGATAATAGAAGCTCTTCAGCAGTGGTTCCAATACTTTGTTCGGGTGACTGCCCCTTGATTCTCCAAATAAATGCCCAGTGTACCCATAAGCCCCCACCCCAGCCCTCTCTCTCACTTCCCCACGCCCATCCTACCCTCCCTTAACCTACACTATACACATTACTATTCCGAAGAGCGGTTTTCAACAATCGACTATTGAAAATAACTACAATAGCATTCATTACTGGAAACATTACTTGAATATGTATTCGTGATTCAGAGATATCACTTCAATGTATGTCATACAGCGCGGACATTAAACAGTACGTATAGCAACTAGGTAGAGGTACTGAGGAAAGTAATGACGGCTCATTTAAAAGTTGCGTAAATTAGATGTCAATTATTTTTAACTCTAAAATAAGACGCAAGTTGCCAAACCAGAAAAAAAAAAATATGCTAGTATTTGAGAAATTGATATTAGGGTAACATTGTTCTCACTACTTCTGAAGTGGTTGTATTCTCGGGAATTTTTTTGTTTTTGTTTTTTTTTGTTTTTTTGTTTTTTGCTTAGATGTTTGCCTCACTAGTTTCTACTGGCGGAGGCGCGCCATTTTCCACCCCAGAGTGTAGTCCATTGGGCGATATCAGGACGCATAAACCAGTGCTTAGATGCATATATGCGTCTGTATGTACCTATGCTAGGTTTGTGCGCCCTCAGAAGCTAGCCCAACCAAAGTGCAATGGAAGGGCCTCACCATGAGGGCGCGTGTGAAGGTTGTTCAAGAGTGTGGCTGTAGGACAGAGTCAGATGAAACAGAGTGAGGTAAGAGGAGAGAGAGAAGGGGAAGAGTTGCCCCCAGGGTGAGCATCCCATCCTGCAGAAAGTGTACTGAAGATTAAAGGTGTCTTCTGATGGTTGAATGCGATCAAAAACTATAGAAATGTGCCATTAAAAACAAATATAAAACGTCAAATGTATGGGTTGGAGATTAACACTAAAAATGAAAATAAAACTTAAAAACTATTTTTCGAAATGAGAATCGGAAATATATTTGTTTGTTAAATCTAATCTGAAAAAGTGAAACAACTGTATCATATTTCTCTATAGTCACCATTTTGTTCTAAACAAGTCTCCGAGCGCCTTTTATGTGTATGAATTTGTGCAGAAATCAAAATATTTTGCTAACTTTTTAGAATGGATTCCAGATACTTTAATTTAGTATGGAATTCAAAGACATTCTATATTATGGAGTGTAGAGACAGTATTTAGAATGAAGTGTTATCTTCTCTTCTATAGAGTGTAGAGACATTGCGTTTCTATGGAGTGCATATACCTTCTCTAGTAGGGAGTGTAGAGACATCCCCTTCAATGGAGTGTAGACACATTGCTGGTGTTCCTGTAGCTTATAGTTTCTATTTGACATGTTAGCTGGTATCATGCCAATCCTAGTTTAGTCTGCCTTGACTTAGGATCTCTAAACTACCATGCGATTCAGAGGTCTTCTCATGTTTCCTCTACTGCGTAGGTGTTGCAAGATGATGACGTCGGTGCCACGCCCAGCCCTCATTATTGTGGTTCCATTGTACCTCTTCATTTCTTTAATGGGGGTGGAGATGTCTCCTTGTTTTTTTCATGAGACATATATTGTATACAGGAAGATAGGGTCGTCTCAATGTCCAGTTTCTATATGTCGCCACTTACAACATACCTGTTTAGTCATAAAGTTACTTTTCTTTTCTCACCTGTCTGGCATCAGTAACAGGTGAGAGGTCATTCACATACCATTCAACCAATTGCAGATGTGTATACTATTCATAGAGTGAGAGGGGAATAACGTTCTGTCAAGCAAAATATACTGATCAGTTGATGTTTATCAGGGTCACGTGAAATCAACTGATCAAGTATATCCCGAATGTCGGGAAACAAAGACTAACTCGGGTCAGATGAAACATACTGACCAGGGCTGCACCTCATGTCCAGGAGCCAAAAGTAATATATGTCCGGTGAATCATATTGCACAATATTCCTATATCACAAAATTACCAAGCAAATTTCACTAATCTAGACTAGACCCTACCAAACGTCATTGATCATGCTCACAGAAATGGGATGTGTCACAGCAACCCGGCCAGCAAGATGGGGAACGCTACTGTAGTCAACACAGTGGAGTCCTTACTGAGATTCCTAATTGTGTACCACAACTATATACAACTCACCCACTTTTCCAAACACAGCTTTGAATCTGTGTAGACCTGTCCAACCTATGTCAAATTTGAACACAACAATTAGATTGACTAATTGAATAATTCCCTTTTTTACTCAAAGAAAAGCATAGTGAAAGCACGTCAGCTAACAGCTTATAGAAAGCCTACTGCTAATCGTTTACACTGACATGTTCAACTATATTGGTTTTACACAAAAGCGCTTCTAGCTCCATGAGCAACCATCTTTAGGCTCCATTTATGTCGTGGCATGTTAGAGTGGCCATATTCTTGTATTCACCACTTCAGGTTAAGTGTTATAGGATGGACTGTGATTATATTGATTTCTTCGTTACAGTTGGCTCCTAGTTTCTCAATGATTGTTATGAAATGCTCTTCTAAATTCCAGTTGAGTGGTTAGTATCTCCTTGATGACTTTATTAAAGTAAGCTTATATAAAACCAATAATCTCACGAAATAGTTCCCTGTGTTTGTTTTACTGTTTGTATGACAATACTAATTGCGAGCACTAGCAAAGGCATCTTGAGAACAAAGCGTCGATTTGGTGCGTTTAATTTCTGGTATACATCCAAAGATAAAGGCCCACGCTCTCTGTGTATGCATTTATACTGATACAATTGTCTTTTCTTTAGTTTTTAAATCACATAAGCAAGTTTTAATTGTGCAAGAACAATTTATATGCTGTTAAATCGAAGATTGAAGTCAGTAAAATGCCGATAAGACAACTAAAAATACGAAGAAACTGAACAGATTTATGGAAACACACTCGGAAAGTTAAAACATCGCGGAGTGGTGAAGAGTTGGCCAAGACGATTGGCTCATTGATCGAGAAAGAGACGTGCAAGTTGAAACGGATCCCGGAAATTGAAGATAGGTGGTACCGACGAATGCCCGTGCGGTACTGGTAAAATGACCGCTGAACATCTGCTGCAGAACTGCCCGACGAGGATCAAAGAGAGCAGATGTGGCCATCACCAGTGGAACTGCAAGACAAGCTGTATGGCAGTGGTGACAGCATCAGGATGACCGCCGCTTTTTTCGAAAAAAATAATGGTTACTGTCTGATGAAGAAGAAGAAGAAGAAACGGATCCGACGGTGCGGGGAAGAGGTTGATCTTTAATTGTTAAACTGTTGCTGGTGTTTCATGTTGTAAAGTTTAATTGACGAGACGAACTTCTGCACGGGCTCTGATATTATACGCGCGCGCGGGTTTGTCGCTGTGTGTGTGTAATTGTGTGTGTATGTGCACATGTGTGTGTATGTGTATACATAGAACTATAAAAATATAGCATGTCCTGTATAGAACGTCGTTGATCTCGCATACATCCTGTAATACTCAATCTTTGTAATTTTTCCTGCCTCCATCAGTATCATCGTCAGAACACGTTCTCCTAGGTCTGCCTATGCATCGTTTCAAAGTACCATACTCTTCATTGTATTGTGTTTCTCTACACCGTTGTGGAGTTTGATGTCGCCACAGTATTTTAGTTTCTAGACGTAAAGCTATGTATGGCTCTTTTAGGCCATCGTGGTTCTCATTGTCGCGATAAGTGATAATCGTGAACTTTGTCGAACCATTTCACAAGCTGTTGTATTTTGCTCCGAATATGATATAAACGATTCTTTGGTCACATGAATAAACAATTTAAGATTTGGAACACAGTCATGTGTACGTGCGGACAGGCAGCCCAAGCTGAAGAAAACACATTACAGAATGTCTCCGAATATGATATACAGAGTCAAACTCAATAAGCTAGAGAAATAAGACTGGAATAGATACTCTTTAGATCTATATGTGAGCTACACAACTATGGAAACTTGCATTCACTGAACCATGAAACTTTATAAAAGCAAAAAAATATCACACCAGAAAAACATGGAACATGGTTACATGAAACGTGCAACGAATATATTTACTGAAAAAAAAACAGCTTGATTAGCAAAACAGTCATAACAAAAAGAAGAAACATTTTTAAAAACCAAAAACAATCAAAGTGTTAAAAACCAACTAGAGGAGCACAGGGTGCCCAAATGTATCCAACACGAATTAGAAGATGCGCTAACGCAACTAAAAAATAAGTGCCTTGGTCAATTGATTGAACTGTCCCTTGCCAAGAAAAGATCAGATTTGCAAAGGCCTTTGATTGAGTACCTAATCAAGAAAATTTTAGGAACTTTAAATGATATGAAATATGTGGCGAAGGAGGCAAATGAATAGAAAATTGGTTAACTGGAATAATGCAGAGAATGGACACACACAAGGTGTACTCTGAGTCGTGCAAAGTATACAATGGAGTGATGTGAACAATTTTGTTCTTGAGATATATTAAAAATTTGGATAATGATATCGGCTCCATGATTGCAAAATTCCCGGATACACATAACTATACACCACGTGTCTAATCTAAAACAGGGGTGGAAATAGAGAGGTCAGATTTAGGTAACATTTAAGAAAGGACTGATGACTGACAGATGGAGTTAAATGTAGATTCATGTACAGTTATGCACATGGGTGGATCCAATATGAAATATATATATACATGATATGAAGGCATAATATTTGAAATTTAGAAAAGGAAGCGAACGTATACACGAATATGGTCACAATTCAAGAAAAGTTCATCTCGCGCTCATGTTACCAACAAAGTAAGGAAGACTACTAAGACCACTCCACCAATGCATCAGTTTTGGATTATGGATCAGGGTCAATGACAAAAACCAAAAGAAACCAGCTATAAGCCGTGTACACGCTGTACCTTAGGAAGGTAATCTGAGTAACAAGAAGAGACCAGGTATCCATAAATACATACCATAAATCTCGAAGCCCAACCTTTGCAAACGAAAGTGAAGCAATTTCAAGTTTTTTTGTTTTTTGTACTTGTCAGTGTTTTGCTGTACGTTGTCCGCTGTGTTTACCTCTGGTTTTCCGTGCTCATTCATTTTAATGTCAACCTTTTGACAGTCTCCATTGTTGTGTTTAATAAAAGTTAAAGTGGAAATTCAACAGAATTAGCCGTTCGTTGGAAGATTAATGGCGTTTTTGAAGACTCCATTGTACTATGCCGCAGCCTGTAAGAGATGGGATGACCACTGCCCTTCCTTGCTGTTTTTGCTTTCCTTAACGCATGCATCATGTACCCATTTACAGCTGGGTTGACTGGAGAAGCGGTCCCCGATTAAAATCATGACCCGGATTTTTTTTAGTCTCCTGACGCGATTCGAACCGAGTCACGCTGTCACCACAGAAAATAGCGAATTGCTGGCTATGAACTGAGCTAACGCGTCCAACTTGTATTTAATAAGACCAATATATTCACAACTTTTGATTTCTCTTTCGATCTCTTCATTTCCTATGCTAGCTGAACCAGCTGCTTGATTTATTTGTGATCTTTATCTCTCTTTTAATGATGATCAAGTGGAGATTGTTTTCTTAGCCATTTTGTTTAACATATAAATGCATCTTTTTAGTCCTTTCGCGCTCTTTGAGAGGACAACTGGGTTATCAGGTTATCTGAATTATGGCATTTTATATGCACTGTTTTCAAGCAGGTCCATTGTTTCGTAAGTATGAACATATGCTATTGTAAATGTGGTTTATAAGTAACTTTGATTTAAGTGATATAGTTGGCAGAACCAAACACAACCTTACTTAATATATTTTTACAAAATGCATTGAGTAGTGGCATCCTCTTTCACTAGGTTTATCCTGGAGTTACACAATCAAGACCAACGACTAAGTCCAATGTACGTCCCAGTATTTCGTAAAAGGTTTGTATATATAGTTTTGGAGTGTAGATACCCACCTTATCATCACAAACTAATTGATACAGAAACAACCAGCCACAAATACATACAAATCATATACTGCCTGAGTGAGACCACGTGTAGCAGTTCTCCTTTGATCCGGCTGATCTGAAAGAAGAGGTTATGTGGATGTGTGTGTGTTGATTTAAATATAAGTCACGACATTCACACGTGCAATGGAATATTTCATCAAATAAATTACAATACATTGCTCGAATATTCGCATTTTGACAATGCAACGTATGACACGTTTTGCAACGCGATTAATCGCCCAATCACTTATTACCAAACATATTCCCACCCGTGTATTATCACGAACAGGGATCAAGTTATCATAGATTATGTGTTGGGAGCATTTCTCCAGCAATCAGCGCTCAGTATATAATCACTCTTGTATTTCCTATTTTTACTTCAATGGAATGTATAAGCCACCAGCGCAACTCATCCAGTTTAAAGTAAGTCTGTTGTATAACATATACACTCAGTACTTTTTTCGTTCCAGTATGGAAGCGTGTGCTTTAACTGGACTGAATTTAGTTACAAAAGAAACCTTTTCACGTGCGCATGCAGCAGCGGATTATATTGGCAATATACATGGTTCTTGATGATTTTGCCAGTCCCAAGCACATCTATCTTAAATTAAGTTAAGTAATCCGCCAAGCAAGAAAAGCCTGTCGCGCTCACTGTCCTTGACCGTGGTTGATGGCAGTTCCAGACACACACTTGGCAGATGAAACTGAGGCGATGTGTCTCAGTAAGGTGTTGTGCGGCCGGCTACATGAGGGGTGCTGTCCTTTCCTACCGCTGATTTCCAGGATCAGCTGTAGAAACTGTCAAAGTCGGTACCTCCTGAGAGGGACGAGAAACATGGTCCAACAATGGAACTTGGCGCCGATCGAGAGTTGTAGACCTCGGGAGACCTCGATGTTAATAACTAAGACCTACCAGAGAGCTTCAAGGATACAATGATGTTTGGCATGTAGAAGACCTAAAACCACGTTCGATCTCTCCTGAAGACCGTTCAGGTCTTGTAGTCGTGCAAGGTGATTTGAAGGACGCATCGTCTAAATATGAACAGAAATGACATATTGTTCATGGATGGTTTTCCAATGTAGATCCTCTGATCGATATTCAGGCTACAGTATGCATCAGAAGTCGGTCTGCTGACCATGTATAGGAAGTGTGATTGACGTGACTGCCATTGGCGGTGTTGTCCTCAGCGGACTGAACATTGCCAAGACTTTGAATCTTAGTCTTCACTCGGGAATGTGCCCCGGGGAACACGACCTGAACATTGCCAAGACTTTGAATCTTAGTCTTCACTCGGGAATGTGCCCCGGGGAACACGACCTGAACATTGCCAAGACTTTGAATCTTAGTCTTCACTCGGGAATGTGCCCCGGGGAACACGACCTGAACATTGCCAAGACTTTGAATCTTAGTCTTCACTCGGGAATGTGCCCCGGGGAACACGACCTGAACATTGCCAAGACTTTGAATCTTAATCTTCACTCGGGAATGTGCCCCGGGGAACACGACCTGAACATTGCCAAGACTTTGAATCTTAGTCTTCACTCGAGAATGTGCCCCGGGGAACACGACCTGAACATTGCCAAGACTTTGAATCTTAGTCTTCACTCGGGAATGTGCCCCGGGGAACACGACCTGAACATTGCAAAGACTTTGAATCTTAGTCTTCACTCGGGAATGTGCCCCGGGGAACACGACCTGAACATTGCCAAGACTTTGAATCTTAGTCTTCACTCGGGAATGTGCCCCGGGGAACACGACCTGAACATTGCCACGACTTTGAATCTTAGTCTTCACTCGGGAATGTGCCCCGGGGAACACGACCTGAACATTGCCAAGACTTTGAATCTTAGTCTTCACTCGGGAATGTGCCCCGGGGAACACGACCTGAACATTGCCAAGACTTTGAATCTTAGTCTTTACTCGGGAATGTGCCCCGGGGAACACGACCTGAACATTGCCAAGACTTTGAATCTTAGTCTTCACTCGGGAATGTGCCCCGGGGAACACGACCTGAACATTGCCAAGACTTTGAATCTTAGTCTGCATTCGGGAATGTGCCCCGGGGAACACGACCTGAACATTGCCAAGACTTTGAATCTTAGTCTTCACTCGGGAATGTGCCCCGGGGAACACGACCTGAACATTGCCAAGACTTTGAATCTTAGTCTTCACTCGGGAATGTGCCCCGGGGAACACGACCTGAACATTGCCAAGACTTTGAATCTTAGTCTTCACTCGGGAATGTGCCCCGGGGAACACGACCTGAACATTGCCAAGACTTTGAATCTTAGTCTTCACTCGGGAATGTGCCCCGGGGAACACGACCTGAACATTGCCAAGACTTTGAATCTTAGTCTTCACTCGGGAATGTGCCCCGGGGAACACGACCTGAACATTGCCAAGACTTTGAATCTTAGTCTTCACTCGGGAATGTGCCCCGGGGAACACGACCTGAACATTGCCAAGACTTTGAATCTTAGTCTTCACTCGGGAATGTGCCCCGGGGAACACGACCTGAACATTGCCAAGACTTTGAATCTTAGTCTTCACTCGGGAATGTGCCCCGGGGAACACGACCTGAACATTGCCAAGACTTTGAATCTTAGTCTTCACTCGGGAATGTGCCCCGGGGAACACGACCTGAACATTGCCAAGACTTTGAATCTTAGTCTTCACTCGGGAATGTGCCCCGGGGAACACGACCTGAACATTGCCAAGACTTTGAATCTTAGTCTTCACTCGGGAATGTGCCCCGGGGAACACGACCTGATAGTTTTGAATGAGGACGTTATCTGCGCAATTGAGGTTGGACTACCGCAGGTGTCCAACAGAGACGTCTAGGTTTTACCTTTACATATGAGCATGGTAGAACGGAGTTGGAGCGAGGATACGTCTCTGGTGTACGTCAGACGATGTTTCAAATGTGTAAGTTAGATCCCAGTACAGGCGAACTATTGCTGTGTATATTGCTGTGTAGATTGCTGTGTAGATTGCTGTGTAGATTGCCGTGGTATTGCTGTGATGATTGCTGTGTAGATTGATGTGTAGATTTCTGTGTAGCTTCTCTTTCAACCCCCCCCCCCTTTCCCCCCTCTCCAATCAAGAAGGGTTAGGTAAAATATACTGACCAACATTCCATCTCATTCCCACGTAGTTAACCCTGGAAACATGCAGTTTTATGACATACTGCAAGCAGGTGCAGCCATTGGAAGCATAACCATAAGACAGACCCAGAATGACCTTCATCAGCACCCGTTGAGATGTAATTAAAGTTACTACATCCTGCCACTTAACGCACTTTCAAAACAGTGAAGCTGCTCATCACTAACAACAACAACAACCTCTTTCAAGGTAGAACCACATATCTGATGGTCTCCCACAGAGCATACATATCGCAGTATCGAAGGCATCCCTATGGTCAATATCAGCAACCTATACATTAATTAAATGAATGGTTGATTTACTTAAGGACGATTCAATTACACAACCGGTATCGGCCACCGACATTCGGTTTCACAATTCAGCAGTATTTGGTAAGGTCCACACACAAACATCGCACATTTTGATTTAAAAAACCATTAACCAGATTACATACTGTGTTTAGATCTAGAAGGGAATGTATCACCCGCATCTGTCTGACTTCAATATCCTCATTATTCTACCAGCGTCACGGGTAATCGCTGCTCACCACCTACGTAATGTTCCAGTCCGTGAAGCCTATTAATGTAACTATATTGCACTGTTGTGGACTTAAGGTGCAGCTTCAAATATAGCTTTGTTTATTCTAATAGATCAGACATTTGAAGCAGGTAGGTAGGGTTAGTTTGTAGTTTTCTGGAACTTTTAAGTGATTTTGAGTTTCTGTTCTGCGATACAAGCGAAATACAATGGTATTCGAATTACTACAAGGGTTGATGGCAACAAATTAAGGTCACAACACAGTGGATATGTTTTAATTTGCATGTAATACTATTGGAAAGAAATATGCCCTACCGAGGTTTGAATATGTAAATCATTGACCAGATGATGTGTGCTCCATCCGTTCGTCTACGCGCTTCACTTGTTTCCTGTCAAAGATGCCAAATAGTAGTTTTATATTTTATCGGTTATATTGTAGTCTATGATATGTTCTCCGTAGTCATTATTATCTGTCCACGTATGCCGTGACTCGGCATGGAGACGGTTCAATCTTCTACGTATGACAAATATTTGGCCTTTAAATTTGTCAGTCCATAGGCGTGTAGTCGTTCTTAAATGACGCTGTTAGCCATTTTATTTTCGTCGAGTTCGTCGTGCTCTGAATCCTGGTGCTTCGTCATACTATTCTCGTCTCACTGTTCTGTTCTCTTTCTCTCCATTGTTCTTTCTGTGTATCATGTGTTCTCTCCATTGCCCGTTATGTGTGTCATGTGTTTTCTCCATTGCCCTTTTCGTGTGTCATGTGTTCTTTCCATTGCCCTTTATGTGTGTCATGTGTTCTATCCATTGACCTATCGGTGGGTTATGTGTTTTCCACATTGCCATTTGTGTATGTCATGTGTTCTCTCCATTGCCCTATATGTGTGTGATGTATTCTCTCCATTGCCCTATTTGTGTGTCAAGTGTTCTCTCCATTGCCCTTTCTGTGTGTCGTGTGTTCTCTCCACTTTTTCTCTCAACGCCATTTCTCTATTTTCTCAAATAATTTGTCTGCATCTCGTCAGACGACTTTGGAGTGTGCATCTATCTGTTTGGTCACTGACATTTTCAATCTATGACTTTGCAGTGTTTTGTTAATATTGTTAAACTTTGCTCTGAATAGTTATTGTATGTTGCATAGTAGTTACCATTTCCAACTGAAGATGATGACATTTTGACCTCAAATGACTAACATACGATCCTTGCGAGGCCAACTCTGCTCCATACTAGGCACGCATGAGAAGGCCTCAGTGTTGTCATGTATTCTGTTTTTTCGTCAGTTCGATTTATTTGAGCTTCGCCGATTTATTCCGCTCAGCGATCTGAGCACATTGTGTGACGTTAATACAACAGAATGAAAAGTTATGGTAAGCGTCACCCATAGGATTGTATCACTGTTGAAGTTCTTCACACACATATTACAATTCTTGGAAGCGATACTTTTTTTTCCACTGACGTTTGCTGTAGCCCAAAAGTTCTTATCTTAGAAGAAACATACATTTGATAGCCATATATACCTGTACATCATGTTGCTCGACTCCGCTGTAGCCCAGACGTTCTTATCTTAGAAGAAACATACATTTGATTTCCATGTATACCTGTACATGTCATATCCTGATCATCATGTAGCATGTCCTTTGTAGAACGTCGCTCCCATCACAGTCTGTCTGAAAGAAACTCGTTCCCTTGCCAAAACACCAGCTTTCGCCACTGTCATACTCAGGCATTCCTGGATATCTTGGTGCCATCGTCTTCTTGGTCTATCCCTTCATCTTTTGTCTGGCACCATACCTTCCATCACCGTTCTCTCAAGACCGTTGTGTCTCTTGATGTGACCAAAGTATTTGCATTTTCTAGCCAAAATGCAATTGATAAACCAGTTCTCCTCTATGCTCAGCTCTTGCCGAATGTCTACATTTGTTCTTTTCTCTGTCCAATGTATTCTGAGCATCTTTCTGTAACATTTTGACTCGAAGGATTCGATTTTTTGTTTAGAAGTTTTGGTAATCGTCCATGCTTCACAGCTATAAGCTGACACAGGAAAAACACAGGCTCTCAAGACTTTTACTTTTATCGTTTTGTTGGTGCCCTGCCATAATTTCTTCAGGCTGTTCAGTCTCTGCATTGCCATAGCTAGTCTTTTTCTGATTTTTTTCGAGAAACCATTTTTGTCAATTCTGGAGCCCAGATATTCAAAATGTGTAACCTGATCTATTTCCTCACCACCCACTGTAAATTTATGCTGACATTGTGTTTTATCGGTGGTCATTGTCTTTGTTTTGTTTATGTTTATGAACAGATTTTGATCTTTACTATGTCTATTAACGGCTGAAAGTAGCTGCTCTAGCCCTTCCGCACTTCTTTATAGTATCACTGTGTCATCTGCGTATCGTAACTCTGGAATCTCTTACCCCCCAATTGTAAATGGGTCGAAACTTTCAATGTTCTCATCTTCTCGTACATTTCTCATTATACATTCCACATAAATGTTGTACAGATAAGGTGAGAGGATACATCCCTGTCGGACTACCTTTTCTACTGCAAACCAATCTGATGTTTGCCCAGATACTCGGACAGCGGCTTGTTGATCTTGGTATAATGGTTCAATGAGATTTACTATATGCAAAGGAAACCCCATTTCCTTTATGATTCTCCATAGATTTTGATGTTTTACAGTGTCGAAGGCCTTAGTGTAATCAATGAAACATGTGTACAGGTCTACATTAAACTCTCTACATTTTTCATAGATATTCCTTAAACTGAATATGTGGTCCCGGGTCCCTCTGTCTTTCCTAAAACCTGCCTGGACTACGTGAATTTCAGATTCGAACATTTTCTCTATCCTTCTTAATAGGATTCGCAAGAGTATCTTTCTAGCATGGCTGATCAGTGCGATAGTTCGGTAGTTCGTGCACAGCTTCAGGTTGCCTTTTTTTGGGAGGGGAATATAAATTGATTTATTCCATGCTTCTGGCCACTCTGCACTGTGCCATATCTGTTTACACAGCTTGTGATAGACTCGAGCACATGCCTCTCCTCCTGCTTGTATTAGCTCTGATGGGATATCATCACATCCTGGGCACTTTCCTTTTTTCAGGCGTTTAATTGCAGAGCGTACTTCTTCCAATGTTGGTTCAGGTTCTTTCTCATCCTTTGGTAGGATTGAAACTGAGCGCTTTCATAATTACATTAGTTAACTTCAGGACCTCTCGATAGTGGGTAAGCAACTTCCACAGTGATTACGTATAAACTGTTAAATGTATTTTCACTTCATGAATTTTATTTAACGTAATTAGTTCCATTCAACAATCTTTTCAAATATTAAAAAAAGTATTCGTAGTTATTCACAGTTACCTAATCTGCGAAGGACATATTTTGCCGATCTAATTTGACACTGTTGAACATGTTTTTAAAGACACATGTAATAATAGTATACCTCTAAAATGTGTAAATGCTGCAGATCTCTATCTTGATCTTGATCTTGATGAACCGTTCCTCTCTAGCGGATCCTGTCTTGACCACGGAAGTCCAGTCCGTGGTAAGTGCTCCTCTAGAGTATCGGATGTTGCAGTGTACAACAAGTGAGTCTGACCAACGAATTGTAGATCTTCCCCGCGGTCGCTTCTTACTTCCGGAGAACCCGACTGCTTTCGCTGTGCTCCATTGACCTTCGTTTCGTCGCAACATGTGACTTGCCCAACTATGATTTGCCATGTCTTTAGAGATTTTCGCATCATTCACCAAGGATAATGTCAGAGTTGTGGAGCCTTGCATACGTTGGTTACGGAGAGATATTCTGACCACGCGTTTCTCAAGGGAGGTCTGGGTCTCTCTCAATGTGTCCTCTGGTGATTGTGTTAGTGTCCATGTCTGAGCCCCGTAGCACATCGCAGGGAGTACAGTGCAGATTTGACGAGCTGATAGCATGGAGCGTCTTGTAGAGTTGGCCTATTAAAAATTTCATCGAAATGTAAATGACTTTATTAAAGATAAAGAAGGCAGTTTGACTAGCACCACAGATGATCAGATGAAGCGATCGACTACACACATAACAACACAGAATGCATATGTACATCATGGTCAAGTCATTTTCAGTTTTATTGCTTTAAATGATATATGTGTCATTCTAAATTTACCTCTACAGATTATCACAACCAAGGACAGAATGAGGAAAGTCGCGCTGTTCATACTTTCTGCTCTGGTAACAGGGACCAATGGTTTACTCGGTATGTAGAACATATATATATATATATATATATATATATATATATATATATATATATATATATATATATATATATATATATATATATATATTAAGTTTAATCAACAAAGAAACTGTTAATCATTACTTTAAATCGGAGACAACAACGAAACAAATTAGCACATTTGTATTGATGATTACATAAGTGGTTTGATAGAAGACGAATATACAGCAAGTTGGACATGCATGCCAAATTGACCTAATCAGTCAACACGACCTTAGTTTCTTACTATCACTTCCACTTGCACCTGTTTGAGATAGTGTTGAGCTGGAGTGCATGTTTTACACCAAGTGTGTCGTTCAAAGCTAGTGTTCTTGTACACAAATGTGCATCACATTTTACAGTCTGATATTCTTGATGAACAAGTTTTACTCTCATGAGATAACTGAAGCATCTGATTTTCTGTTTTGAATATGTATTCAGCACAATGGTCTCATTAGTCAACAATAACAGCATGCTACGTAGAGGCAGATTGAGCATTCCAAAAAAAGTCACGCACTGGTACGTTCTGTCTATCACCAGCTTAGATCGGATCAATTGGTGGAGAGCCTAAGCAAGGCAAGCCGCCACTGAAACCATCCCAAGAGGAGCTAGGAAAAACTATAAGCCCTATTGGAATGATGAGTTGCAGAAAGCGGAAGATGCAGTCACAAATGCTAGGAACATGGCAGAGCGAGAACAATCTATGGAGGCAAACATCGCCCTCAAAGCCGCCACGGCGAAATACAAATACACTCTTAATCAAACAGCGATAGAAAGCTGGAAAAACTAAACTGAAAGCCTCAACCTAGACAAAGAAGGGAACAAACTATGGAAGCTAGTCAGAGCCATGAATGACGAAACCCCTTCAAACAAATTACCATAAAGCAGGGCGAAAACTTGCTCACTGATAAAAAAGCCGCAAACGCTTTTGTCGAACACTATGCCAGAGCAAACCACATCGAGGTACCTGCAGATAGGCATACAGACATTAGTGAAGAGCAAAAAGGGCACGAAAACATCAATACGGCTCCTGAAGAGCATATGATGGCCAAATTAACAATGAGGGAAATGGAAGAGGCCATGAGAACATTAAAGAAAAGGAAATCTCCCGGAAAAGACGGGATAACAAACGAAATGCTGATGGGGCTGGGCCAAACAGCAAAGACGAAACTGCTATCAGTCCTGAAGCAAAGCTGGAAAAGGGTTATTGTACCCCAGGCATGGAAAGACGCAGTACTTGTACCAGTACCAAAAAAAAGAAAAGAAAAACAGATCCAAATGGATACAGGCCTATCAGCCTACTGAGCTGTGTCGGCAAACTGATGGAACGTATGATAAACACCAGACTGATGTGGCATCTGGAAGAAAAACGAATACTAATTCCACAGCAAGCAGGCTTTAGACAGCACAGATCCACTGAGGACCAGGTCATCCTCATAGCCCAGGAAATAGAAGATGCCTACTAGGCACAGAAACACACAATAGCGGTCTGGGTGGACCTGGAAAAGGCATTTGACAAAGTCTGGAAAAATGGACAGAGTCAAGCTAAGAAGAAGTGATGTTTGTGAGAAAATGTACAAGTGGATCAACCACTACCTCAAAAACAGAACGGCCAGAGTCCAAGTACAAGGGCAGATGATCAAAAAGGTGACACTCGAGCAGGGAGTACCCCAAGGGGGAGTACTGTCACCCACACTCTTCCTGGTGTATATAAACGACATTACAGAGAATATACCTAGAAGAGTCCATAGCTCAATGTTTGCAGACGATCTGGCTATGTGGACCTCTGAAAAGAATCTTACCATAGCAAGAAATCGGATGCAGCAGGCCCTAACATCTCTGGAAGAGTGGGCGAACTCATGGCTGATCAAAATAAACGAGGAAAAAACCACCTATACAATATTCTCGCTTTCAATCAAACCCCAAAACGCCAAATTAAGTTTAAATGGCAAATTCCTGCAGCTAAACGACAACCCAAACTATCTTTGAGTCACATTTGATCGGCGCATGACATGGAAAAGTCAGATCGAGAGAAACCGAATAAGAGCCAGAGAAAGAATAGCAATCATGAGGAAACTTGCTGGCACAAGCTGGGGAGCAGACGAAAGCATACTAAAGAAACTGTACACTGGAAGAGTGAGACCAGTTCTCGAGTATGGCATTGCGGCATGGACAACAGCAGCAAAGGCGAACTTCGATAAAGTTAGCGCAAACTTCAAAATCAAGCCATGAGAGTTATAACAGCAGGCATGAAGTCAACGCCAATTGTAGAACTTGAAAAGATTACAAAACTGCAATCCATGACCGATAGAAGAGACTGCAGAGCCCAGCTGCAGTCAGAGAAACTCCGAAGACTGACCGACCATCCAATGCACCAGAGACTAAACAATTTGGGAAATGGGAAACTAAAGCGGAGAAACTTTGCAGAAATAGCCAAAGCAAAGATGCACGAAGATCCCATAAACGCACTAACAACACCAAAGCCCGTCACTACTGTACGAAAACCTATCTGGAGGCAGGATATATTTCCAGAGGTGGTAGAAAATATACCAGGTATTGTAAACAAAAACTGCCAGACTGAAAAAGAAAGGAGAGATACTACCCTAAGCTTTATATTGAAAAACTACCCAAGCATGGACTGGACCCATGCATACATCGACGGTTCTATAACAAACACTACACAGAACGGAGGGGCAGGAGCATTCCTGAACCTAACAAATGGCAGAAAAATAACACCGTCATGGTCAGGTCATCCCGTAACTGATGAGGTCGTTGGGGCACACATGAATACATCCTCACAACCCCACGCTACCCTGCTCTATCAGCGGCCGCTACCTGTGCCTCTTCTGGTTGGAGATTGGTCCATTCTTTTATGTTGTCCTCCCACCTCTTTTTGGGAAGGCCTCTTCGTCGTTTGCCTTGCACCTTTCCGTGGGGTATCGTTACCACATGTTACCATGCAACAAAAAGTAGGCATGTCTGCTTCGTGCACATCTTTCCTATATTTAGGGCCAGTTCTACTACATTAGACTAAGTAGTCAGCCGTCAAGAGTGGAAAGTGCCAATGTGATAAGAAAGTGAGAAATAATAACAATTAGCACAAATAAGAGGGAAAAAACAGTAGACTGTTTTCAACCTATGCAAGAAAATCAGCTGTTTGAGAATTGAAAGCACAACGCATGCCATAAAAGTATTTGAAATGCGGGGATGAATATGTGCAATTCCCCTATCACGTGTGTTTGTACTTCTATTAATTCAATAGTATATGCGATGATGGGACATTCCATTATAGGCAATCCGTATTGAAAGATAATCCAAGAGGTTTGCCTAATTAGGTAAAGCCATTTTCGCAATATCCATATTTTGATGAGTGCATGAAATGCTAAAAAAAATACGAGCAAACATTAAAATTCACTTTCGCTGGGACATCTCTTAGAATTGGAAATGACACAGCAGTCCTTTCGTGACTTAAGATGCAAGTATCGAAACTATATTTCAAAACTCCATAAATTGTTGTGTGGAGAGCATTAGCAGCTGTTTGAGAATGTGAGATGGAAAGTTAATACACCAACTGCCGTGCTTACACAATACGTGTCGTGGCAAGTAACTGAAGTCTCACTAGTATGTAAATATATGGACTAGAGATGCGACTTGTGTCGTAAATTAGAATGTGGGACTTAGAGTATAGTGTTTTTCTTTGGGCTGATACGGTAATCGCATTAGTTTTCTTGGATCATTTTAGACGATGGCAACATAGGATAGCAGTGGCTTTGCAAGTTGTAAGTGTACAACCCGATGACCAATGTTGTTGTATTTGTTTAAAGCCCACAATGAGTATTTTCACTCGTTTGGTTCCCCTGGATTGTTCTTAAGTGACGAGTTATAGCATATTTCCTCACATCCCAAACGTACTGATAAAATTGGACCGTGGCCCATGAGGCTTCTTCAAGCTATGATTGCTTCATCTGGGTTATCCTCACTACCACAGAGATCACGTCGATCCACGTCTTGTAATCCAGTCCACCTGAAGAACAGCCTGTTTCCAAAGACCGCACCACGAAAGAGAGATATTGTTCTTGGTCAGAATATTCAGCCTGATCCAGACGCGATTTTCTGGTCTGTATGTAGTACCTGACCAGACTAGGGTCTCAGTTATCCAGATAACTTGGGTAGACGATTCGGAAAACTTGGGCTCAAACACACCTGATATGTTGCAGAAATGATACTGCCGCATCAAAATCTACATGAGAAATCCGAAAACAACCAAAGTAGTTGATGAATGGGAATTCATCAGACATAAAATCAAAAACATATTTCTCCTGACATACGATAAAAGAAACAACATAAAGAGAGCGACGAAGAACTAGGATACCAATTTCAACTTTACGATCGTAGTTCTAAAATGTTTGTGATTCGTTTGCAGGTTGTTTGCTCAGCAATACATGCCAGCATGAATGCATTCAGCTGCTGCTCTCCATTAAGTGCAAATGTAGATCTGGCTGGTCAGTTGACCCCACTGACCCCAACAAGTGTGTAGGTAAGTCAATCTTGTGTATTGTGTACATGTTTCTGAAATTAATTGAATTTTATGCTTTTAAAAGTCATGCGGTGTTAAGTTAACAATTGTGGACGTGTCGTTTGTGAACGGTTTCATTGACTAATTTTATTTTCTGACATTTTATTTTGTTTAATTCTGTGACACTTCGAGAGAAGCGAGCGCATTACCTTTATGCCATAGAAAAAAATATATTCATGGTCGATCACGTAACCTCTCTGCTAAAGTGACGCCCCTTGAGAGACAAGGGCATTACCTCCCTGTCATAGTGACACCCCTCGAGAGACGAGCACATTATCTCTCTGCTACAGTGACCACCCTTGAGAGACGAGTGCGTTACCTCTCTTCTATAGTAACGTCCATTGAGCGACGAGTGCGTTACCTCTCTGCTCTAGTAACGTCCATTGAGAGACGAGTGCGTTACCTCTCTGCTATAGTAACGTCCATTGAGAGATGAGTGCGTTACCTCTCTGCTATAGTAACGTCCATTGAGAGACGAGTGCGTTACCTCTCTGCTCTAGTAACGTCCATTGAGAGACGAGTGCGTTACCTCTCTGCTCTAGTAACGTCCATTGAGAGACAAACGCATTACCTCCTGCTATAGTAACGCCCCTTGAGAGACAAACGCATTACCTCCCTGCTATATTAACGGGAACCTGTGATCCCTGCTTGGTCGCCGTGGTAAGGCTCGTCTGTCTATATGAAAAAAAGAGAAATGCCGGTGTTAGAATGACTGTACTATATGGGAATGCATGTCCTTATGACACCAAGACCTAGGATGCCAGTAGCATAACTTCAAGCATGGTCTCACAAATATATATATAATACAAAGGTCAGTTTTAGTGCATCTGTCCGTGTCATGGAAAGCTGATTAAAACATGAACTATTCAGAAACAGATATAGCAGTATCGCTATATATATCGAAATGTGGTTACTGTGAGTTCAGACATCCGCAACTTTATCAAAAACGCGGGACCGATGGCGAATTATAAATAACTCCGCGAGATATTCCATAATATAGCATTTTAAATTGCAAAGATGTGTGTTATTTCGGGAAAAAGTCATTGGTTTTTTATTATTTTAAATGTGATTGAAATTATGTTTTCAGTCTACGAATTATAAACGATGTTAACAGAGAAAAAACGTTTCGTATCCATGAAAACATTTACCTGCTGGTTCATGTAATATTAGCGTCTTGCAACATCTTCCTCTTAATTAGCAGTCGCACTTCCCAGTACCATTGAGGACTTCCATATTAAATGGAACATCTTACATCCATTATTAAGGCAGGTAGTGTTACATATCTCGATGTAAGGAAATCTGTGCAGGAATCTGCCGTGGTCATATGATTATGAAGTAAAGTACAGTGAAGCAGATTCATCGTTTTTGTTGATGTTCATAAAGAAAACTCTGATCTGATTTTATTCAGTTACACCTAAATTTGACCTAATTATAGGTGGAGGTCCATCGGCTGATAAAATGTTCCACTTCTCAGATTTAATGTTAAATATATTAAATGCATTTTTAAAACTGTATCGGAGTATCTCACACCCTGACAAGAGAACTATTCACGCTGTGAGTTAACATAAACGGTCATTTCATCGATTGCTCCAAGACAATGTAAGTTTGTGTTCCATCAAGACTAGTACCCCAAAATAAGAACGGAAATGGTAGAAAGTTTTACAGGGATGTGATTGGAAGATATCTTTGAAGAATGTTTCATTCGAAAGATACGGTGACACAAAGTTAACCGAGGTTTCGTCTGAGAAAACACAATTGCATTGATGTGTCGAAATGTACGTTGTTGAGAACTGAAAGGGGGTATAAGTTTTACATAAAGAAAGTATTCTATAGAAAGAAATATCATCTCCTAGAAGATGCTGTAGTATCCATGAGGAGCAAGTATTTATGTGTGAGGTACACGGTATGGGTAAACAACATTATGATGTTGTGAATGCGGATGTAACTTGAATACATGCTCACCACACATGTGGAAAGGAATGCACTCAGCAGATGGAACGATTACAAGATTAATACCAAGTAGAAAATGACAGCGCTTGATAATATCACATGAAGGTAACAGACATAATGGGCTGGGGAAGAATGCAGAACGTGTATTTCCTTCAAATTGTACAGACAATCATGACGATTTTACCGAGATGAATAGTAAAATATTTAGAGAGTGGATTGAAAATAACGAGGGCAGCTACGGTTCATGGCCACCACGAGGTCACTCTACGTTCCCGTCTGTTATACGTCATGCGCACCATACGGCCGGATTGGTTAATAACTATTTTCATAACAGCGCGACATCTATGAAGTCGGAGTAGGAAGTTCGACATCTGATCTCTGTGTTGCAAGATTAGTCTCGAATGGAGATCTTCAATGTTCTTTGCTCAATCGCTCGTTGGGCTATGTATCTATATAAGCTTTTCTCGTAGGTTCCACACCTTCCAGCAATATATCATGGCTGGAATAACCCCACTGTTGAAGGCGTGAGCCCTACCGTTAATGTTTCGCACCTGTTGCAGTATGGGATTAATACAGTTGAAGCTGAGCCAGTCCTGCTGATGCCCTTCGTGAAATCTCCCGATTTATTTAATGGGAGTTTGTGATATCTTGGCCAAAGTAGATAAACGAATTTACGTTTTAGACAAAGACAATCTTCATAGTACATATCTATTTTTGTGCAGCATGTGTTGAGCATGAACTGTGTTTTCTTTATATTGCTTTGTAGGTCAATTCCAACACTTGATCTGCTGAGCTCATTTGGGCTTTACTCCGTTTCTTTAGCGTCGTGGCTGAAGATGACTATGTCATCAGCGAACCTCAGATGAATAATAATGTCTCCATCTATGTTTATGCCCCTTTCATTCCAGTCCATGTGTTTAAAGAACTCATCAAAGGCTGCTGTAAATAGCTGTGGTGAGATTGTATCACCCTGTCGCGCGCCAGGTTGTATGATAGTCAATATGGTGATCGGTCTATTAAAGAGGATGATATCCGTTGTACATCCGCTGTTTATCTCCTCTTTCAGTTGAGCGTATTTTCTGCAATTCCTAGATTTCGCAGGGCATTCAGCACCGCAGTTATGTCAATGCTATCGAAGGCCTTCTCATAATCCTCGAACACAAGGCATAAAGGCATATGTACTTTTCATGGGCACTCTCCATTAATTGCTTGATTGTGTGGATGGGGTCAGCGGTTGCGAAACTTTTTCCTGAAACTTGCCTGCTCTTGTGGTTGGTTCTACTCTAGTAGCTTGCCTATGCGGTTGACGATCACTTTAGTGAATAATTTTTAAAAAGAGGAGAGCGGACAGATCGGACGGTAATTTACCAGGTTTTCCTAGTTCCTGTTTTATGGATTATGGTGGTTTTTAACGTTTTCCATTGGTCGGAGATTTGGCATTCCTTCATATAGATGCTGAATAAGGTAGTTAAATTCCACGCTGGTGTGTCCACGCCTGCCTGGATTCTGTCTTGTCCTGGGGCTTTATCAGGTTTAAGTTGTTTGATTGCATGTGCAACATTATCTGATTCGATTTTTTTTGTACCGTCACAAATTTTTTGCTGGGTATCAATTTGGTGACTATCGCCTCTGATGCAAAGATGTCGATGTAGTACCTCCCCATGTTGCCTCTATATCTGCTCATCCCGTCGCGCTGGCAAGGTCTGCATTTTTTAGGGCGGTCTTAATATTCTTTGATAGGAGAAGGCTTTTTTGGCATTTCATTATGCTGCTGTTTCTCTCATCTACTTTGACAAAAATGTATTCAGACTATGCAACTAATAGTCCTCTTTCTGCTTCTGATCCGCTTGTTCAGTTCGCATAACTCGGGGACGTTGTGCATACCATTCTGTTATTGCTCTCTCTTCGTTTGTAGAAGTTATAGGGTTTACTCGCTAATCCGACTGCCTTCTGCCGCTTTGGGAAATGTTTCCGCAGTCATACACTGTTTCAGCTTTTCCGTCAGCTGTTTCAAGTGACGGGTAGAAGATCCCGCGTATCTCCGATCCTCTTGTCGGAGTTTCTCTGACAGCATAGCAGGATCTAGCATTTTTGAAATCTGGAAATGTTTTTTGTGCTACAGTGAGTCCGTGTTTAAGGTTGCCCTGATGGGTCTGTGGTTGCTGTTTATATATAGTCGATGCATCACCTCTGCATTTGGAACAAACTTGTTTTCGTCAATTAGTATAACGTATATTTCCGCTTTGGTTTTCCAGTTCGGGAGGTGCCAGGTCCATTTGTTCTCAGCCGGAAATTTTAGGTAGGTGCTCATTACTTGAAGTTCCGTTTTTGGACAAAAACAGCCAGACGCTCACCTCTCGTATTTCGGATGACGTCGGATAAGGCGCTTATGTAACGTTCGCCTGTCTGTTTACACCCTACTCTCACACTGAAGTCCCGGATGTAACGCTCACCTGGCTGCCTACACCCTAATCTCGCACTGAAGTACCCGATGTAACGCTCACCTGTCTGCCTACACCCTAATCTCGCACTGAAGTCCCCGATGTAACGCTCACCTGTCTGCCTACACCCTAATCTCGCACCGAAGTCCCCGATGTAACGCTCACCTGTCTGCCTACTCCCTACCCTCGTACTGAAGTCCCCGATGTAACGTTCGCTTGTCTACCTACACCCTAATCTCGCACCGAAGTCCCCGATGTAACGCTCACCTGTCTGCCTACTCCCTACCCTCGTACTGAAGTCCCCGATGTAACGTTCGCTTGTCTGCCTACACCCTAATCTCGCACTGAAGTCCCCGATGTAACGCTCACCTGTCTGCCTACACCCTACTCTCCCACCGAAGTCCCCGATGTAACGCTCACCTGTCTGCCTACACCTTACTCTCGCACTGAAGTCCCCGATGTAACGCTCACCTGTCTGCCTGCACCTTACTCTCGCACTGAAGTCCCCTATGTAACGTTCGCTTGTCTGCCTACACCTTACTCTAGCAATGAAGTCCATAATGACGACTATTTTGTATGCTGACGTCATCCAGTGCAAAAGATGCAATAGAGATGTGGATTACTAAAAAAAACATATACCATTTAAGGAAACGAATCTAAAACCTGAATTTCTTTCCCTTGTCAAGCAAACATGAAAGGAAAAAATATCTCATATTTACAAGCTGACCCAAGAACATGGTCATATGCGTTTGAGACTAACATATGCAGACCTCTCAAATATAGACAAAGATTACTGGGCTAAATGGGATGCCCATGTCTGTAAAGAGGAAGAGGGCTATTGGAAAAAAGATGAACTGTCTTTCGTTTTTCCGAGAGCGGCCATGGACGGGTTTAATCGTCCGACTATGATTACGTGAGAAATTATCTGACATGTTTGATTGCCGAGAAATATAAGTTTCCATCACCTTTCCAAAACGGTCCTTTTCAGTACCACCACCATAGGCTAGATGATGGATCTCAGAACTGAATTCTAACCATTTATTGTATGCTCCCGCATCTATTTATAACCATGGACCAATCCATCTGAAATATGTACATTCTAGGTTCTATATATCATTTACTTTTACATCTACACACATTCTTATCACGAAATTCGTAGTTACTTCTTGCAGTTTTTAAAACACATGAACTGCAATAAAAAGAACAGTATGTGCTAGTTGATGCAGAAAATATCATTCAAATTAGAGAAACGCCTTTGCCTAAAGATAGACAATTGTTTATTTAATAATTTTCGGCAAGTTATTTTATGCAGGGACAAAATATTTCATTTGCTAAGAAAGATCAAATGAACTAACCATTTTAAGAAAATGAACTATCTGGCAAAATGTAAATTATACAGTCATTGTGGCATTGGAAAGATAAGTCCACGTGCAAAAATTCATGTTTATCGCTGCCAAGATTATTCAGATATTAGGCGGTAATTGACGGCAGCCATTGTGAAAGAGACAATTGTTGAAACATGAAAGGTCCATCATTAAGTCCGCGGTGGAATATGACGTTTCAAACTTGTTTCTCCATGAGTCAGAAGGCCTGCATCTACAGTATGCTGTGGCTTTATCTTGTTTGGATTATTGAGTTTAAGATTTCTCTATAAATGACGTGTCAATGTTTCTTTATGGTTAGGTTGCTTAAACATACATGTTGCCAGCATTATAATATTGTTATAACTGCTTTTATTTATGTTGTAGTGACTGAAATAGACTGTTCACCTGGATTCCAAAGCATCTTGGGAACATGTATTGGTATGTATCATGTTTTATAATTCTATATTGAATTTAATGTGTTTGTGTTTAAAGATGTTCCCTCATTGTAGTCGTAATTGTATGTGTTGGTACGTATCCTGTTATATGATTACATTAGTAAGTTTATGTGCATGTGTGTATCATGTTCCCTCATTATTCTATACGTTGTTTTAACAGATGCGAAATAAACTGATATTTCTTCGCAGTTCTTACTCATC
Source organism: Ariolimax columbianus (assembly GCA_036924085.1). Lineage (NCBI taxonomy): Eukaryota > Metazoa > Mollusca > Gastropoda > Stylommatophora > Arionidae > Ariolimax > Ariolimax columbianus. Next base: position 26,248,536 of record JAVGWX010000014.1, read on the forward strand.
TTCTTCTTTCTCGCATGCATTTGTTCTGGTCACACATTTATACATGCGTACATAACAAAAAACAAAACAAGTTCTTGCCCATCGCGAAGTGATGATGGCCACAATATCAGACGGTTTTGTCTTAATGAGGTGATGTGCGCTGTATGAGGAATATAGTGAGGAAGAATACAATTAATAAATGGCCTTTTTCGTCTATGCAGACGGTCACGAAGCAGGTATGTCTTGTTTCACTAGACAGGTCTTTTCTCCTATCGACGTATACAATTATTGTCGAGTCTCTCTCTCCGAGTAGCTTCAAAAGTCGTTAGGCCATTATGGAGTGATGTCTGCGGTTCGCACTCGGCTGAGTTTTCCCAAGCAATGTGGTCGATGGAGAAGTCTGCCATTGAAGTCTTGCAAACATCTTTATATCTGAGCAGGGGAGTGCCTGGGAGTCTCCTCCCCAGTGTCAGCTCACCATACAATACCTGTTTTGGAATGCCTCCATTGTCCATTCTACTCACGTGACCCAGCCAGGCCAGTCTTCTAGCTCGTAACAGTCCTGTAGCAGAAGAAAGATTTTCCCGTTGCAGTACTTCAGTTTGTTTTCTTGTCCTGTCACCTGATGTTTCTAATTTTCTGCAGGCAGCGGAGGTGAAAAGTGTTTAGCAATCTCTCGTGTCTATAGTATGTCCTGCGTGTCTCTCGTGTCTCGAGTATGTCCTGCGTGTCTCTCGTGACTAGAGTATGTCCTGCATGTCTCTCGTGTCTATAGTATGTCCTGCGTGTCTCTCGTGACTAGAGTATGTCCTGCGTGTCTCTCGTGACTAGAGTATGTCCTGCATGTCTCTCGTGACTAGAGTATGTCCTGCGTGTCTCTCGTGACTAGAGTATGTCCTGCGTGTCTCTCGTGACTAGAGTATGTCCTGCGTGTCTCTCGTGTCTAGAGTATGTCCTGCGTGTCTTTGATGCGTACAGCAGGGTGCTGAGAACACAAGCCCGATATATCTGCATTACGTCTCCAAAGTCAGTTTACTATTTCTCTACGCCGTCTTCAATAGACGACCAAACGTAGTCGCTGCTCTTGCAATTCTTATATTTATTTCCTCGTCTAGAGCGAGGGCGCTTGTAAATGTTGACCCGTGATAGTTGAAATTGTTGGTTGATGGTAGGAGATTGCCATTTAGAGTGATGTTTGCTGGATTGACGGTACCTGACTCCAGAACCACCGTCTTTGAGACGTTTATTGACAGCGTGTATGAATACATACAGACACGCACACACACACACAATTACACACATACATACGTGCATACACACAGACGTGTACGCACACGTATGTATTTCTATATAAAGGCAGAAGGCTAGCGACTAGGGAGGTCAGTAGATATTTTCTAACTGCCTATTCAAATATTTTCAGATGTGGATGAATGTGTAAGCAATAAACCATGTAACCAAGACTGTATCAACAGCGACGGTGGTTACCAGTGTACATGTACCGATGGATTTAAAATCAGTGCAAGTGACAAGAACACGTGTGTCGGTAAGTCTATTGACAAACTAATTATGTAACAAATATATCGACAAAGCGTACGCATCGTTCTTCTTCTCTGTCTCTCGCACAGTAAGACCTTCACAATTGAGAATCAGTATCATATTGACTTTTACAGTACGATATAGCATAGTGAGGCAGTGCAGCATGAAAACTGGCAATTTTACACATGACATATACTGTGAGACCCTGCCCAATGATACCTTGCATGGTGAGACATTGTACAAGGATAATTTGACGAAAGATCACAAGTACAATGACATTTAGTGCACTGAGGATTCAAACAATGAGAATTAGTTGAGTGAGACCTAGTACCGAGAGACCGTGTACAATGAGAAATCGTACATTGAGAACTCGTTCAGGCAGAACTCCAACATTTAGACATAGCACAACGAGAACTCGTACATTGAAACCCTGTGCTATATGAGCTCATACAGTGAAACATGTAAAAGCAGAATTCGTAAATTGAGACGTTGTACAATCAGACATCGTACATTGAGACCTTGTGCGATAACACTTTTTCCAGCGAGATTTTCAACAGGGAGATCGTAAATAGTGAGGTGAAACACTTAGATAGATAAGCTGACACAAACGTACACCTGTGGCACCCTTCCATGATAGCTGCATACCTGCTGCACGCCTGCTCAATGATCACTATTGAGCACGTGGTCATAGTCTGTATCATCGCATGTCAACACTTAAAGCTTTGTTCGTGAGCCGGAAGCTTACTATTGCTGGGGTTAGGAACATTCGCGTGATATCTTAATGCGAAAGGGAACAAAATAGAGCTCTTGGTTGAAAATTAAATAGTGCATGTGATGTGTGCGTTTTGCAACGAAAAAAATGGCTGATCAAGACTGAAGATACACCTTCTTGATTTAAGTACATATGTAAGGACTCAAGCGCAGGCAGTACGTTTTACTGGGAATTCAACGATGAGATTTGGCAATATTTACTATCTTAACATTGATGTTCAAAAGACTGGACGAGAGGGGGAATAATGTGTCCTTATATGCTTCGCCTTTACACAGAACATATGTTAATAGGGGTAGAGCAATTAACATGGCCCATTGTCATTGAAGTATTAATACACATTTTCAGAAGTGTGTGTGAAATTGAACAAGAATTACATACATTGGTGATTCAAGTAGAGAGCGAATTTCAAGTATATGGGAAGGAAACTAACACCGAGAAAATGAAAACTTAGCAAAAAGTAATAAAAACATGTTATCGTAAGAATACACATGAATCATCAAATGTAAGAAGAACATGTAAAAAGTATCTTCTATCACATAGATATGAAATTGGAGGATGGAAGATATATTGGAAGGCAAAAAGAAAATAGAGAGGGTGAAATATATTTTCACCATGACATCAAAACAAATAACTCCATTAAAAATAAGAAAGATAAAGTGTTATGGAGACGTATTGTTACTGTACGAGATAGAGTCGTTGAAAATGAACAAATAATTGGTGGATAAACTGTTCTGCCTTTGGATTATGGATATGGAGAAGAAGGATGGGGCACATTGCACAGATGCAAAAAGAAAACAAATAATGACGTCTTGGAGATTTAACAGAATAAAGAGATTCATTGAGTTCAGTCAGTCCGACAATAAGGGTACGATGGTCGTATTAACAGACGCAAAGGTTGACTGTGAACTATATTGAAATTAAAGATGTCATGCACACAAATTTGTCGCAGATAAATACAGTTTCAGTGTAAAGATAATATAATAGAAAGAAAGGAGAGATAATCCAGCTAGGTTTCACCAGTAAGGCAAGATAAAGGGGCACTTGAAGGTACATTACAGCCGAGCCTCGATACGGAGATGGCAACTTAACCAAACCGAATTCCAAGAAACAATGCGTCTCAAGTCTGTTATGAAGTGGTGTTCTGGGTTGAATAAACTGCACCGTGGTGGCAGTGGATCACTTTAGACAATACAAGCCACTGTTATGTATTCAAATTATGAAAAGTTAAAGGTGGTTTAAAGCAAACATTGTTGTCATAGATGAAGCGTTTGAGAATGTACACGTGGCCTCATATGGTATTTGAACCAAGAGGGAAGTTTCCTTGCTTATCAATTTTCTGCTCTTACACCAGGTATACATACATACATACATACATACATTTCCCTTCTCGACGGGTTTGCCTGGAATGATGCATGGCGCAACACACCTTATTGATCGGATCTGCTACTCTAACGGTTTGTCAGAACAATGGAGAAATCAGAGACCAGAAGTGTGATAAAATTATTGATGTTGCAGGGAAAAACACCTACAGAAATACACAGGGAGATGGAATCAGTGTTTGAGGAATTATGTCCTTCGTATGCTTCTGTACAGAAACTGGTGTAGGCAGTTTAAGTTGGACCGTTCCTATGTTGCTGATCTTCCAATCTTCCAAGATCAGGAAAACCATCCTCAGAATGCACCGATGAAAATGCTGCAAGAGTCAAAATCATTGACCAGGATAGGAAAATGACAATTGCAGAGATATCTAGGTCAGCAAAACTGAATGAAAGTACAGTTTTTAGAATTTCATACAACAGACTCAACATGAGAAAAGTGTGTGCCCGCTGGGTCTTGCGTCTGCTGACATGTGAACAGAAACAAACGAGGGTTGATTGCTGTGGCCAGTCGCTAAAAATGTGACGGTCAAAAAACATTTTGTTGACCAGGGTGACAGTAGATGAGACTTGGGTTCACCATTATGAACCAGAATCAAACATTTTCAGCATGCAGTAAAAAACATCGGCCTCAAAAAACGCATGTCAGGCCAAGAGCACAGAAATCTGCAAGAAAACTGATACTGACTATTTTTTGGGACGTCAAAGGTGTCAAATTTAAAGATTACCTGCCCCATGGCAAACTGTTTAATGGGCAATATTATGCAGATCTCTTCACCAAACTAAGAAAGGCTGACCAGAAAACGAGCGATAGCGCCCACTCAAATTCTGCCTTTGCTTCAAGACAGTACGATATCTCATAAAGCAAGGCTTGTGCTTCAAACAGCCAACGATTTGAATATTGAAATTCTTCCACACCCACTATATTCTCTGGATTTAGCTCCATCAGACTTTTATATTTTCCTAAAACTTACAAAACAGCTGAAAGGAAATCATTTTGACAGTAACGAAGATGTCATATTGGCTTGTGATAACTGGTTTACTTCGAAAAATAGGTTATTTTATTCTGAAGGTCTTTTCAAAGTCACACTGAAATGTATAACTTCAGGTGGTGGCTATATTGAGAAGAAATAAGCACTGTCCTAAATTTAAACTTTCTCCTCCAACACCTTCATGGTCAGGGTAAAGACTGATGACAAGCCCCTTGTACATACATATATACACACAAACAAACAAACACACACACATACACACACACCCACACATACACACACATACATACATAAATTCATAGGTTTCTCAGTCTTTGCAGACCATTAGTAGCCTCTCAGAGCGCAAGCCTGGGCTGAATTTGGAGATCCTGGGCTGCCCAAACTGTAGGATCGGCCTCGATGGTGTAATCCAAAGGAATGCAAAGCAATTTAGCACCAGCTAAGCTGCAGGAGCTGCCGGAATGAGTTCGCAATTTTGAAACCATCCGCCTTAGGTGCTACCCCTCCGGATTTTCTGTCTGGGTTTAATCTCGTTGCCCTACCCTCTCCCTAGGTTTCCACAATGCAGTGGAGTCGTTGCCTGCAGATGATAGTTACTCGAGACACCCGATGATACTCTCATTGCCCCACGATTATCCAGCACTTTCTGGGACTTGTGGGATTAAAATCAGAGTTTCTCCTCTCCTAGGCGAAATGTGTGAACAGTTAGGACTACTCATTATTTCTACATAAACGCATTTATGAAAGAGTGTATTTGTGTTTGTTGTTGTGTTTGTTGTTGTATTTGTTGGTATATGTATATCATGATAAGACAGTTTGAAGGACTTTACAATTTCTTATTATGTGTTGAACTTTATTTCTTTTTTATTTCCATACGTTTTACATGCGCAATGAAGTGTATAAAAAACAACATACCAAGCGTGACTCAGATCCCAAAAAGATACAAAAACAACCAAAGCTACTTCTACTGGAGCAACACATAAAACACATATGATCTAACACATCTTAAAAGATGAGATCAATTTATCTAAATGAGATTTTTACAAGTGATATAACATAAAACACATATAATATCACGTGCGAAGAAATTATGTAATCATAGCAGAACAGAAAAATGAGAGTCAATAAAATGACAAGAAAATGTACTGGATAATATGATCGTGGACTAAAGGTGAAATTCTCAGATGGCGACACTAGAAGAAATAAACTAAAAAATTGTAACAAGAATAGAGGCAGTCTAATGGAGGCAAGGAGATTTTGGTTTGGAAAATATTGATGCCATGCCACTTAATGAAATACATGATGCACTTACGTTTTTGGCTTTTTCAGGTTAAAACTATGTCTCGCAATTTGTAGTTTTATTTCAATGTCAATATTTTTACATAAATAGTACTACTCACCTATTCATTTATTGCAACACTGACTATTATAATATTCGATTACAGACATAGATGAATGCGCTGGCCCCAACCCACCATGTCAACAAAACTGTATCAACGAGCAAGGAGGTTATTCGTGTTCTTGTAATGCTGGTTTTGTGATCAGCCTATCGGATCCCACGAGATGTCAAGGTATGTGTATCTATGGTTTACGGCTGTCTGGCTGCCATTATCGCGAGAAATAAGAACAGAAGATGGGTCTTTGCGAGATGCGTGTAGCTGAGAGGAGATGGTTGTTACCTCTCACGAAACGAAAGTGCGATGCTGTGGGACTCTGACTCCTACACGTTTTCACACGCTCTCTGATCTCAAGGGAGAGTAAACCAACTTTTTTTCACATTGGAATCACGTGTGCACGCTGTGATCATAAAAGAGGCTTTCGCGTGTTGAAGAATACAAAAAGTAGGATGTTAGTCGCTATTTGTGTAACAGTTTCAAACTCAATGATATGGTTACCCAATACGCATAGTCAGACGCAGAAAACAACAGCGGCAAATGATACGTGGTGAAACTCGCTCGGTTACCACAATCCCAACGTTCCGGGTTTGATTCCCACTTGTCTCCAGTTTGACAGACACTGGGCTTTTTCTCGTGCTAATGCTCCTCCACGTACGGAAAGTAATTGCACACTACCGTACTGCACACTTGCCAACCTACCGTACTGCACACTTGCCAACCTACCGTACTGCACACTTGCCAACCTACCGTACTGCACACTTGCCAAGACACTTATACCAGCCAAATAGGTGACGGTTGTAGGAAGCTACGTTCTGTAAAAGGACATGCGACTTACTTACTCGTAATATTCTTCAGCTAGCTTGAACCAGGCACTACCTGCCTGTTTGGATTCCAAGTATTACAAGATGGGTTTGTAGATGATATTCATCGGTAAAGGTATATTTAAAAACCTGGTCGTTTATGTTTAATTTGATGAAAAGTTACCTGTAAGTTCTTGGGCAAGATCTTTGTTCAACTTGACGAATATATAAATAAGACGTGAGCATTATCTATGTTCAACTTTCGATCGATGCATACAAAAAAAAATATTGTGTCGGTCTAAATTGAAAAATCTTCTTAGAGACTTGCTCATCTAGTCGATGCCCTTTCTTATACTCAACCTACTATACTAGAATTCAGTTTTCTGATTTTCAAATCTTAATATCCTTCTTCGTGGTGTGACTGGCTAGTTTATGACCAGTCCGCAGCTTCGATAAACTTTGGTCCCTGGTGTGAAACAAATGATTTCTTGGACGAGCCTTGTAGATGTGCTCCCTATGGAGCCTATGGTATTTCTCACCTAGTCTGACCGCTATTCTCATCGCTTGAGTCTACCGACTCAGCTACTGTTCTTTTCATCAGTGCTCCAGTCCAAGATTCTGTGAAATCTGCAGTCTCGTTCTGACTTTGTTTTGTTTTCACTGCTGATATTACCGGCTCAGTTTTCTGTTCTTTCCAGCAGACTCCTGGCTCAGTGTCTATCAAACATGCATTATCGTTCTGACTTCGAGTCGCTGGAGAAGATTGACTATTCATTCCATTAAGCAAGAATGGAATTACACAAGGCACTTAGTGAATAAGCCTCCCGGCCATCACTACATGTTCTATTCTCTGCTTCAACCGTTAATGGCCCATATGATTCACCGTATCAACCATGGCCGTCAGTCACGAAGTACTTCTGTCCCCTCACCTTTGACTGATCAATAACTCGTCATGCTAGTAGGCCTGAACAACCTGCCAATTTCTCAAGTCCCTCCTTTCGCGAGCCGCTATTAACATCATTGGCTATCATGTCACTGACGGAACCATATATTGAAAATAACACATATACTCATTGAGGGAAGCGTATATAGCCATTGAGGGAAGCGTATATAGTCATTGAGGGAAGCGTATATAGCCATTGAGGGAAGCGTATATAGTCATTGAGGGAATAATGTATAAGTATAGAGGTAACCATATATAAGCACTGATGGAACCATATTTGCGCATCGACGGAACCATATATACGTGTGACAGTTCTAGTTGGAGCATGGACGTTTAGGGCAGCGGAGATTGGGCTGGCGACTTTGGGAACAAAGGTTGCCTAAATGCGTGCCAAGATCAATCACACTGGGTCGACAAAGGAAACGAGGTTTACGTGGAAGACTATCTAGGACAAGGGAGGGGGGGGGCGTTTGTTCGGAGCTGAGGTGGAGGTTCGCAACTGACCACTCTGGCATTCTGAATTAGCGTAACTGTGGTTGGGGCGGGGGGGGGGGGGAGAGTAGTGACAGCCAAATGCAGCAACGACATTTAGAGCGACAGGGTTCAGGGTTAGTCATCCAATAACAATGAGTTGAGGGTAGTTCCAAAGTAGAGGTTAGCTAAGTCAGACAACCAACAGAAGACCATTGTACAGCCATGTTGTTGCTTGAGACTATAAAATACTCTGCAAAGATGAACTAAAAGAGATTGGCAAGGAGAGTGACTGATAGGCTGCCAGTAGTCCGAGAGTGAGAGTGAGTTTGCAGGGTGACTGGACCAGCATACACCTCGAGTATTCGTCAGTCGCTCCATAAGTGTTTATGTTGTAAACAGTAAGATATATGAATGTGTGTCATATGTGTAGGACACTTTGTGAATCGATTGCATGTGAAAGCACATATCGATTGAGCATGTGATCACAAGTGAGTACGTAATCCAACTATAAGTGATGTGGTCAAGTTACATATGCATGCACTCACCACTAGAGCATACGTGAAACGATTGTGTGTGAATGTACAGATTACCTGATTAAAGGTGATCTGATTATATGTGAATGCACAGAACAAATAAGTACGTAATCCGATCGTGAGGTCGAATTAGTGATTGTGTGTTGGGTGTGCAGATAAGGGAGAGCAACAGCAATAATTTGGGTTATGCAGTTCGGGTGAACAACAAAAGCTAGTGCATAAAAACCTCCTATGTAGTTCAAATTTTTTGTTTGTTGCTTAGATGTTTGGCTCACTAGTTTCTACTGGCGGAGGCGCGCCACTTTCCACCCCAGACCGTAGTCCATTGGGCGATATCAGGACGCATAAACCAGTGCTTGGATGAATGTGTGCGTCTGTATGTTCCTATGCTATGTTTGTGCGCCCTCAGAAGCTAGCCCAACCAAAGTGCAATGGAAGGGCCTCACCATGAGGGCGCGTGTGAAAGTTGTGCAAGAGTGTGACTGTAGGACAGAGTCAAATGAAACAGAGTGAGGTAAGAGAAGAGAGAGAAGGGGGAAATCTGTGATTTAGTTCTAATATATATATATATATATATATATATATATATATATATATATATATATATATATATATATATATATATATATATATATATATATATATTTAAATATATATATAGTTAAATATATATATACATATATATATATAGTTATATATATATACATATATATATATATAGTTATATATATATACGTATATATATATATATATATATATATATATATATAGTTATATATATATACATATATATATATATAGTTATATATATACATATATATATATAAATATAGTTTTATATATATATATATATATAAATATATATATATATATATATATATATATATATATATATATATATATATATATATAATGATTATTTAGTTTAGATGTACTTTTTTCTTTGTGTTTATATTGTTTTCTTGATATGCATGTTAATAGATGATAATGTTATGCTTCCATTCATGATATCATTTACTGCGTTTTACTGTGTGGAGTTGCGGCGTGGTGTAGATACATGGTGTAACTCTTTTTATAAGTAAACTACTCTACCACATATCTTATTTTGATCCGAGTGACCAGGAGATCTTTGATAGTATAAGTACTACGCAACAGCTAAACTCCTTACGCTGCCACATAAGCTCTGAGGGAACCATATATGAGCATCAGTTGGACCATATATAATCATTGTTGGAATCATGCATAAGTATAGAGGGAACGATATTTAAGCATTGGGAAAACCATATATGCACAGTTAGAAAACCAAATAAGCAGTGAGAAAATCATTTATGAGCATTGCGAAAACCATTTAAATCACAATGTTTATCAGTCATGGGACTGGTTTGCAAGCTCATGATTGTGTCTTGTCACGTCTACCTGTAATATGCAGCATTCATCTTCACCGCTACATAATAGTATTACTACAATATGTCTTGCTTAGCCTCTTCCTTTCATAGCATGTGTTCTGTATTCCATGACTTTGTTTATTTAGCTCTCACGAAGTAAGTTGTGGCCTAATCAGGTTAGTCGCCGTTTTGTATCTTGTGTAGCAGATTTCTTTTCTCTCCAACCTTCACTAATGTCTTTTCGTTTGATTGTTCCCTCCGTTCACCTCACTTTACTCATATGTCGGAAACACAACGCATAGGTCTCCAAGTATGTATTATCTTTAGTATTTGTTGACCATGTTTCAGAACCACACAAGATCCCAGAACAGATGCACGTGGTCTGGATTCTTTCCAGTGGTGTCAAATTAATGCTTCCTGATGCCATTTCTGTTTAACGCTAAATGGATTTTTGCCAACGCAATTCTGATTCTTAATTCACTTTGTTTCTCGTTTGATGTAGCCATCGATTGAATGATCATTGTCTTAGTCATTTCTAATTTAATGTGTATGTCGTAGGCTTTTGTTTTCTCGCTGATTTTATATAGTAGCAACTGTAGGTTTCCTATGTCTCTGCTATACTGGCTTGGTCATCATTAAACTTGATTACCTTTAGTTGTTCGTCTTTACAGTCAGATTGCATTTCTTCCAAGCCTGGACCATCATCAGAGCATGGATTGGACAGTTCAAGTTTTAATGGATCCTTCTATAGTTATATGATGATAATTTAATTTGATTATAAAGTATGGATCATATGAATGATTTGCGCATCAATGTTGGCTTATCTCAAACAGCTTTTCCAGGACACTCTCTTATTCTTTGAAGCGGAGAAACAATAGCATTCCCCAAACAATCTTTTTCTACCCACGGAACTTTAATGTGACAATATTCTCTTTGGTGTCTTACCTGAACCCAAACTGATTTTATTTCAATAACCCGCCAATGTGACTTTTATTCTCATTCAGATTAACACTAGGAGGGTTTGGAAGCATGCGATATCAGGCTTATCATTCTGAAATGTTTGCATTTAATCGTGTTAGATTTCTTTTGAAGAGGAGATATCACTGCTGTAGTGTGATCGGATGGTCACTTTCACCAACTATAGGCAGGCATATTTAACAATCTGGAACAGCGGTTCCTGCACTGATTTCCTGCTGCTTGTATAAGTTCTGTGGATGCATCATCTATAACCGAGGCTTTGGAATTTAGGATCGAGCAGTTTTATCACGTTTTATTTCTTTTGTTTCCATTTATACTTCTTTCTCGCTTGCTGATTTAGTTATTTGATCTGTATAGTTATATTTTTCCTCATTTAGTTATGCTATATACTCTATGCATCTTTCTTTTGTTTAGTTTGGGTCTGTAATTAAGTTTCCATTTGAACTTGTCTTGTTTTGTCCTATCGACTTGTGCATTGATGCGCGTGTGGAGCAGTAGTTTTCTGTCCAGTGCAGACATGTCTCTGAACCAGTCGTTATACCAAGAAGATCAACAATATTCTCAACATTTCTTATCTGACTATTGCTTTATAGGTGTGCATA